>CATIWQ010098914.1:0-37193 GCA_949673415.1 Euphorbia schlechtendalii | reverse complement strand
ATTCTGACGGTTTTATATTCATAATGAGACTTTATATGTGCTTCAATAGCATACGGTTTTGTTTGATAATAATGATAGCTATTTTAATTGTTTTGGATCATATAAAATGTGAGTTTTATGGCTGCCACATTAATTTGAGTCTGTTTGTATTTGTAATGGATTAATTGCATTCTTTGACTATATTAAATTATTTGATCAAATGATCATCAGATACGTTTTGCACTATATATATGTAATAGACTGAGATTTAAAAAAAGAGAATAAAAAGGTTTGGTTTAAGCACTTGTTAAGTGTTTTAACGTTATTATAACGTTAAAATTCCTACTATTAAAGGATCTTTTTCTTGTCCATTAGATGGACTATGTGGAATGGTTTTCAATGTTGCAAAAATTATTCTTTATGATTTTATTTTTTTTCCCAATGAGTTTTCTGGATATATATTGCATCTCTATTCCTGGTTCCACTTTCAAATTGAGAGTGAAGGAGCTGTTTAATCCTGGAAGCAACTACGAAGTATCCTTTAAGGACAGTGTCATTCGACATGACTCAGCTTATCGGTGTTCAAGTTTCTTTAACTTGTTTTGCTATTCATATTATATCGTATTCTTACATATATTTTATTGATATATGTTTATGTTTTGGTTGAAGGTTGGACCGGAAAATTCATAAAGAAAACTTTTCAATTTGGTTGGCACCTCCATATCAGAGAAAGAAAATCGAGATCAAAGAGTTTATTTATATATTTTTATTTTTGCCATAGTTTTTACAACAATATACAAGGAATTTCTATTCCTCCTCTTCTGGAATACAAATTCCATGGAATTGCCATACCTAAACACAAAAACTAAGCCAATCATAGAATAGGTATAGGTATACATGGGGAATAGTATTCCTTGTCTATACCAAGTAACTGTAATACTTCAATTAATAGTTTAATACAGCTAGGCCTTGCATTAACACTTGTACTAGAAAGAAAATACTACACAATTAAGGTAAAGAGTCTACTTAATATTTACCACAATATTGTTTTCACAAGTGTAGTTTTTGAGCTCAACATCGAAATAAGGACTTTCGGATTCGAAATGCCTTGGAGAACGAATTCCGCTTTTGCCCCAATATTTGTCAGGAATTTCCCGGGGAAACCTCTGCCAAGAAAACGAGAACTCGAGTTTAACAAGGAAACGAAAAAAAAATTCAGGAAGCGAAATGAAACAAAGAAAAAGCATTTTGCTCTGGTGAGAAAAGTAGAGAATTAGGACTACCAGCTTCTTTACTTCAATGTTAAATTCAAGGATGTTCTTGATGAATCGCCGAATCGGGTCCTTTGCCTTGTTATTTGACTTAAGATCCATGAATTGCATCTTATACATAAACAGAATTGTTTAATTAAACAAGAAGACCACCCATTAAAACACACAGAGATCAGAAATCAATTTTCCCTTTCAAGAATTACAAACCCAACCTTTTGTTTTAAAAAATTATCTTTTTTGAAGTTCAAAGACAGATTTTAAGCTAAATCAAGACAGATAACGGAAATTAATTATAAACCCATAAAAACGCAGAAACCTGATAATCTAAGAAATGCAATTAAAAGGATAGAAATTACCAAGAGAAAGAGACTCAATAGAAATGCACTTAATTACCTGGAAAAGACAAGAATTTCTATAATCGTAAAAACTAAAAAGAAGCAAAAGATGTTGTGTTTGTTGTTTAACTTAGAATCTGTAGTTTTCTATCAGTGAAACAGCTTGCAAATGACTTTTACTTAATTACTAACTAATTTTAGGTTTTGCTTTTGTTGAATTCATAAATAAACACCAACTTATGTAGAGATTAGATTATTAACCAATTCCCATACTTGAAGTTGCTGTTTTAGACTTCAAAATAAGCAGACACTCCTTTTTTGCGTGGTTGATAGCATGGCAAGTCTACATCAATTTCCCAATGAAGAATTACAGTAGGACACAGTATTTGCTGAGGTGGTTTTCCAATTTTCACAGTTTAATTGCTGGTTTGAAATGTGTATTCCACTTGGCAATTGCAGAAAAAAGAATATAGCAATAGGCAATGACAGAAATAGAAATAAATTGGAACCACTTAATTTTCTGTTTAAGAGCCAATTAAAAGAGAATCCAAATTCATGCAAAATAAACAAAAACTTCAGAATAACACCAAAACTTGATCTTTTTAAGCTGCGACAATTAAGAATGATTTTTTTTAAGCTTTTGTATAGGACACACTTTCTGAAGTGCTTAAAATGAATGGTAATCTGGAGAAAATGTTTAGCTAACCCAACTCTAGGATATATATATTCCCAATAATTATCATCCGAGTCAAATAGATTGATAACCGAAATTCTTAACAAAATTACTGGCATTTAGCTTTCTAACATCTCAAAACCTTTTCTTGACCAACACATTATCTCACTTCATCAATGTTGATGCCCTGGATTTCGCCTCTTCAACAGAATCATCTTCCTCTGACGAGTAATGTATGTCTTTCGAATCGGCTGAAACGTCTCTTTTCCATCCCGATCCACTAAAACATTAAATAACAGTTAAAATGATGTCAAATGAATGAAAATTCTAGAAACATTTCATACTTGGATCAACCCAAGTTCATATATACAACCTCAAGAAAAATTTCAAAGCATTAACATTAGTACTCAGATATTGCAGATGCATTCAACTGAAAAATAGAAAGCAACTTTTACCTTAAGCGATATTAAGGCAAGTTTGTTTCAAAATCTTAGGCATCATTTTGGGGCGAAACTTCATTCGATGTCTTTCTGGGTCTTCTATACCACAAAAATACCGACCACGCAGTTCTCCAAAGTACCCCATTTGCAAAGTGCGGAATAAATATGCGACCCCAAAATGGGTAATATGGACCAGGCAATTTGATCAACGCGAAAAATATCGCAATTATAATCAGATGCCATGGAACTTCTAAATCCTGCCAATTTAATGGAACAATAAATAAAAAGACTCAAACTTTATTATTATTTAAAGCAAACCAGATTCAATAAGAAAAAAATGGTTTCACAAATAGACAAAAAATGCTTTAATTTAGAGTAAAGTTTGAACCTTTATAAGCGGGGAGAGTTCCAAGATGGTTTCTTGCAAGATCCCAGCTACAACAGCACCAGCAAGAAGAGGAAATGGAACAAAAGAAAGCTTTCTTTTATGCGCACAATACGACAATTCGCTAAGGGAGGTAACTGCCAACAATGGCAGGCATAGATATTTGATAACTGCCACAGTGAGATCAATAATGAGCTGAATGAAGTTCTCGATTGCTCTGTTCCAAGGGAAGCTTTTAACTGGCTGAGGCGAGCTGTCCCACAATTTTCTTGCCTTGTTTATAAGATGGCTCAAGTTTAACTTTTCAGGGTCATCTGACTGTCCAGCTGTCATATTCATTGCACAACAGATATTGAGCCTCGGATTTTGCCTAATCGCATTTTGTTTAGGGTTGAAACCTCTACTTTCTGCCTCAAATTTTATTAATCGCCCCTGCTACAAGGAAATATAGCTATTCTAGTCAAAAGCATGATGAACATTTGTTCCAAGTAAAAAAAACACTCAGCAAATGATGAAATTTGAAAATGCTCAATTCTACCATTACATGGCATATTTGTGTCCTATATTAGAACTTCAGAGGAAAAATACTAACAAATTCTGATAAAACCCCAGAGAAAAAAAAGTTCCAAATTTCGATAAAACCCTAATTCAATTGCTATTTGAAAATGAACTCAAAAAACAACATATGATGTTCCTTTCCAATCTAAACAGCATTGGACCAAAAGCATTTTTCTTTCACTTTGAACCCTAAAAAACACTAATCTTAGGCTAAGCAAGTAATTGTACACCATAGTTTCAAATCAAATTGCAGAAACACACATAAAAGTAGAAGAATGTATCAAATTCAAAACCCTACAAAAAAATATCAACATATAATTGAGCATGCCATATATAACTCAAATGCACCATTTGTTTAAGCAAAAAAATCTCTCTATTAACTAAAAAACCCCAAAATTTAGATATAAGAGTACCTGGGTTCCAAGAATGGATGGAGAGATATGTCTGGAAGCCATTTTAGTCGATGGATGGAGATGAGAAGAAAAAAATGATGAATAAGAGGGATGTAGAGAGGCCATATTCGATAACATTGAAATTGAAACCCTAAACCGGCCAATTGATTGCTGAAAAACGATAATTGGTAATCGAATTGAAGAAAAGATGAGTTGTTTGATGGTGGGTTTGAGTTTGGTTTCCGTTTCAGGCGGAGGGGTTTAAGCAGCGAAGGGTAGAGTTGGATTGAAAAAAAGGTGATGATCCCCCGCTGGCGCCTTCAGGGATTCGGTGAGCGCACGTACTTATACAACTGCCACGTAGCCGTTTTGTTACTACATTTTACAGACTTCTTGTTGTTTATACGGTCTTAATAGGCGGATTATTATTTTTTTGTTTCGATAAAAATGTTAAATCTTAGAATCAATAAATGATTCTCAAACTATTTTATAGGGATGGCAACGGATCCCGGACCCGGTCCGGATCCGTGAATCCGGATCCGTTTTTTAGAGTCCGAATCTCGATTTTTTGGACTCGTCGGATCCGGATCCGGGTCCGGGAAACGGATCCGAGTCCGGTTCCGGGTAATGAAACCCGGATCAGGACCTGGATCCGTATTTAAATATTAATTGTATTTTTTTATTTATTATTTACCCCGAAAATATTGAATAATTAATATTATTTGATATCCACATAACTCCAATTGCATGAACATGATTAAATGAGCATGTAAAATATTTAAAATAAGGTGAAATGTACAAAAATGGAAGCTGAAACTAAGAATTTGATGTTAATTACATGGACCCGTTTTGGACCCGGATCCGTGGGATCCGTCGGATCCGGAAATTATGAACCTGCCGGATCCGGGTCCAGTACATGAAAACGGATCCGGGCCAGGTCCAAGCCGGACCCGGCCCGTTGCCATCCTTACTATTTTATTTTAATAATTGTTTCAAAGTAACTATTATTCTATTTTAACATTAACAGATCAATTTTATTTCTATCGTATAATTGTAACTTTTGCTTCAATATAACAAAATATCTCCTTTTACATGTACTACAGCATTAAACAATCATAAGATGTTTTGAAATAATTAGAAACTCCATTTTTTTTTAATTTTTAACTTTTTAAATTATAAACTATATTAGTTTGACAAATATATCATAAATTCATTAGATGACTACTTTATAATTCCAATTTACTACAACTCATTGAATATGCTATTTGACTTTTGTGATCAAACATCCTGAAATGACCAGAAGAAGCTCAAGCTAGAAAAAAAAACACACGATTGGTTGACCTATGCTATGAACATGACTAAACTTACAAGTTACAACCCTCAAATGACCGAAGACAACTGCTTACATCATTAAACTCTGTTCTTTTCAACTATTTGACAATACTGAACTTAATTTAACTTCATAGATTATAAGATGAAAAAAACAAAGTTGTGCTTAACCTAATAAGATAATCACAAATAAGCGCCTCGAATTCAATTTTCGACTTCAATGATGGCTTCCACTGGAGAAGAGTCACAACAGCCTGAAATTCTTTAGATCACAAATTTGTCTATTATTCTACTATTAGACATGTTGCAAGGCAAAAAAGAACATTAAGCTGAGAAATTTATTCCGGGCAAAATTGTTCACGACTTTCTTTTGTCGGTACAAACACAATAAATAATCTTCTGGCATTTAAAACAGTCAAAATAAATTACTGTGAAGATCATATTATTTCAAAATGCACAACATTACAGAGATGCAGATAGTTTTCCGGCATTTATTCATCGCAGAACAGGATTTGCAGAAAGATAAAGGTACCTGAAAAAAAAATTCAATATTTCAAAAGTCAGCCAACAAATATTATGGAATTATATCGATGCCCCGAAGTTGAAGATGCAACAACTCATCCCATTTCGAAAAAATTAACATAATTCACAACAGCCAAAAGATCCTTTGTAGTTAAAATCAGAGGATAACACATGCTTACAAGTCACTTAGAGGTGTTATGGAAACAATGGCAGATAGCTAAGCCCCGTATTTTCCGGATATCCCATCATTACGTTTAGATTTTGTACAGCTTGCCCTGAAGCTCCCTTCACAAGATTATCGATCTGCACATTAATAGAGATTAGCCGATATAAAAATGAAAAAAAAAATAGAAAACGCAGAATAAAAGCGTAACTGATACATACAACTGATATAACAATTGCTCTTCCAGGAATTCGATCAGGAAAAACATTGATGTAACAATAGTTTGAACCTCGAACATCATGAGTACGAGGAATAACTCCTTTCTCTAGTACTTTGACAAATTCTTCGTTCTGATACAAAATTTTGAGAAAGTAAAACAACTAACAGTTGATCATAATGAACAGTAACTCGGGGGATGAATTTCTAGTTGTTTCACTAGTATGTTGATTACATTATTATTTATTACCAATAACATTAATCCAATATACTTGCACGGAATAATTTATGAATCAAGAATTAGTACAAGCTAAAACCTTTGGAATATTTTGATATACCTCATAGGAAACCTTCAAATGCTTGTACAAATCCTCAGCTGTCACTCCTGGAGCCATTTCCACATAAATAGTAGATTGCATCCCACGAGTCTAACGAGAGAGAGAGAGAGAGAGAATATTAATTGATGAAAACATAAAGAATCATTTTTTATTGGTCTAATGCATCTTATCACCCTGAACTTGTCTAAAATAGTCACTTGCCCCCCTGAATTTTTAAATGTGTCAAATACCCCCTTGAACTTGTTTAAAATGCATCAGTTTTCCCCCTTCATTGTCACGTGTCAGTTTCTGGTTGGTTTGACTTTTCAAAGATGTCATTTTTTCTACTTGTACTCTCTCCAAATCAGAAGATTTGAGCAAACTGGTGCATTTTAAACAGGTTCAAAAGAGGGGCATCTTGCTCATTTGAAAGTTCAGGGTGGCAAGTGACAATTTTGGACAAGTTCAAGGGGTGATAGATGCAGTAAGCCTTTTTTAATAAGCCTGCAAATGACTATTACCATTGGCATCAAGTGTGGGGTAAAACTGACAGTTACTTTTGAACTTGCAACATCAGATAGCCCCTGTTCAATCTCTGGAACTGCATTTCAAAACAAAATTCCGTATTATTTCAAGGACGGCTAACTGCAATCTTGCCTTTAAACAAGATTTCAACTATACATCCCTCCCATGTTTGAAAATTTCCTTTTCGGTGGAATTCAATCATTTTATGCACAAAATTTCTTCGAAAAGAAAGTTTCCAAATACGCAGCACAGAATTAGATATTCTTACTAAAAGACTAAAGCATGTTATAAGATTAAACATTACATAAGAGCCTAAATTCTATAATTGAGAATCACCATGACGATGCCTTGTAACTCCATAAGACATAATTCCCTCGGTTATTTCAGTATAAAGATTTGCCACCTTGGCACCACGACCTGCACATTGTACAAGATAGTAAAAAGGGAAGAAATTGAAGCAAGTATCAAGAGTAACATACTGCGGTGATATACTGGAGAAAAAATACACGAACCTGCTCCACTCACACCAGATTTCGAGTCAATAATGATATTTTTATATTCAATGAGATTAGCCTGCATCAACCAGACACCATCAGAAACTCAAATGACTAATGGAAAAAAATAAATAGTCTTGCAATCATCAGCAACGTAATGCAAGGATATCAAAGATGATCCAATAATCCTGCCTTCAGATATGGCACTTTCCCGTTTCAAAGGGTAATGAAGCAAAAGTAATCTCAAAGTCAAAAACTAGCAAAACTGAGTAAACAAAGATAAAATGGCTGCCAAATCACAATGAACACATAGCCAATTACAGAGATAAACTTCTACTAAAAAACAAGCAAATTTTCAGCAAGAAGGTAAAACCATTTTGCTGCTGTAAATTACATAGCAGGAAATATGATCAAACAAAAACAGACACAAACCTTTATTAAAGGAACAAGAGGAAGTTGAATTGATGTTGGATAGCACCCAGGATTAGCAACCAACCGTGCATTTTTTATTTCCTCTCTAAAAATCTCGGTCAGACCATATATAGCTTCTTTCTAGATCCAAATAAAATAGGTTATTAAGTATAAGTTCATGGATTCAAAAGGACAGCTGCCAATCAAGGAATAAATACACAGATATTCCTAACCTGCAAATCAGGTGCTCGATGTGGCTGGCCATACCACTCTTCGTACTCTGAAATATCTCGTAGTCGAAAGTCCTGATAATATGTTAGAATATCAAATTATTGGTTCTTGAGATAACTGAAAGAATTCGAAAAAACTGTGGGAGCTGAACACGTACTGCAGAGAGATCCACTATCTTTAAGCCCTTTGGAAGACCCTTGATGATTTCCTGTAGCATTTACAAAAGAAGGAAATAATGTTTAAAACAAAAAGGTCCAATGGAAATGTCATCTTATGATGGTTGACTTTTTTAGACTCTCAACTATTGGAAAAATTAATTAAAAAATTTACTTGTGTGGTTCCATGAGGCAAACAACAGAATACAGCATCGACATCCGAAAAATTTGCGTCATTTGTTGATACCATAACAGGTAGACCCTGCAAAAACCGAAAAACTATTAAAATTCAAAATTGTGCAAGAAAGAACTATGTCCACCACAACATAGAAATGAAAGAACACTTTGATGAGCCATACCTTCTGAGTGACAAAATGAGGGAACACTGACTCAATCGATTTACCAGCATTTCTGTCAGCAGTCATAACAGTGATGCCGAAAAATGGATGATCTGAGAGTAGTCGAATAATCTGCCCAAAAAGGAGAAGGATAAAATCATCTCATTGTGTTCTTAATTTTGTTTTCAGATGCAACTTCAGTTACAAATAAAATCAAAGTATATAAGCCTTTGAACTGTGAACTTTGACAACAAAAGTTTCTGAAAATGTAATTCATGCCAGCAGTAGCAACATACACGATAAATGTCATCTTAATTTATCAAAATATTGCCTTTTTTATGAATGGAAATATGAAATTCCTTTTTCCTTCACAAATCAAACAAGTGGACATGACAAAAAAAAAAAAAAAGAATTTGACATTCTGGAGCATTCAAAGCACTTCTCTTGTTCTTCAAGAGAATGAAGGCATAACTACTTAAAGAGGATAACAAATAACCAAATTTCAACAAAAAGGTCTCCCTATAACCTACATATAATTTGTTCGAAATTTGATAATAAGCCCAAAAAAAAATTAACAAATTGCACAAACCTCTGCACCAGTATAGCCACTGGCACCAAGAAGAGCAACTCTCACTTCCTTTTCCTGCTTCGAATTTGTAATCATCAAGTTTCTAGGTGACAATGCCCTGTGCCTGTACCCAATTCGTTTGCTCAACTTTGAAAAATTCACTTCATCCTGAAATTCAAAATGCGCATCCCCAATTATCGCTTCAAAACAATAAAGAGCATTGCGTAAGTAGAAAGATTGTCTTCATTACCGATCACTGACCTTCCACAAGCAGCCTTTGGTGCTGCAAATTGAATAGAAAACTGAAGTAGCCATTTTCTCAAAAGAAATACAACGTTTTGAGATTGCAAAGTAAGTATTTGCGTTTATTCCTCCAAAATTGACAAAACCCTAGACTCTGAGAGTGAACTGGTTTTCAAAGTGGAACTGCATTTGAATGGAAAGTTCGCCATTTCCTTTCTTTTAAATGGAAAGCCACCTCAGCATTTTTCCGGTGGACATTTTAACCTTCAAGGGTAAAATTAACAATCAATGAAAAGTTTAACGACGACCATGTGATCAATGTGGAGTTTTTTTTCAAAATGTGTTTCTGACTTAAAAATTAGTAAAAAAGCATTCATTGCTTTTAATTACCCCATTAGAAAGGATAATTTTGTGCATTTTTGAATTGAGTTTTCAAATATTTTTTCAAATTAATATGATTGTAACTTCCAAAAATTATTATAAAATGAAAAATTTTCGAAAATTACTCAAATTTTGATGTATAATATTTAAATAATATTTTAAATTATAGGAATATTGCATTAATCAAAATACCTTCTCTAACACTAACATTTTTAATCAAAAATATTTTTATCCTTCTTTTACTAACTTTTGAAACCACAAGCATCATTTTACAAAAAAAATTCACAATGATTTTTTTACAAAACGACCAAATCACATTACATGTTTTTGAAATTTACCCATAAAGTAAAGTGGGCCATTAATGGACTTTCTATATATGATAAAAGTAAAATCTGGCTTTTGCTTTATAAATAAATTGTCAATGAACATGATATTTAATCGGAAAGCTTGATTATTAGATATGTAATCAAGTTATAATTTTCATTTTAAGCTTGAAAATATTTGAAGCAAATTCCAGTGAAAGAGAAATTTACTTTACATCAACAGATTACTACTACGAAGTTATTGGTTCCAATTTCATACCTCAAATACTGTGGCAAAACATTAAAAAATACAATGCAATAATGAGCCCCCAAAAACCAAGAGGCTTTCATGGGCAAAAAGAGTACGGTAAAAGAATTACAAATTGATAATGAATTGAATATATACGCTATGAGTAATTTACATGGTAACAAACAAATACACAAAACCAAATAAACGGATTTACAGATTGATAAGCACAAACTTGAATAAAATAAACCAAACACTATTGATATTGAAGCAGTTAGTTATCTGTCCAAAGCAGAAAGAAAAGGGCTTCTGCTCCTTCTTGGCGGAGGAGTTTGACAGGTGTCATCCATCCGCAATGGCGATAATTGTGGCATTAACTCGCTCAGCCGCATCTTCTCATCGATCATCCTATTCTGTTGTAGTACAGAAAGATCACATTTTTTTCTAACTTAAATTTCTCATCTTCACACCAAAAAAAATGAAAACTTAACTGCCAAGTAACTAGAAATTGTATGTTTTATTTACCTTAAAGGCAAGATCTTGGCATTCTCTTTCCAATGAGGAGATTTTTTCTTTCATCTTGTCAAGTGCTTCTTCAGCAACACCAGGGCTTACATTGGATTCATGTTTTGTTATTCCAGCTGCCTGCAAGTTTCAGTCAATGTTAAGCATTTGGCTATGGAGTCAACTGAGAAAAGGAGAAGTTATGATGTACCTTTAAAATGCTGGTACAAAGGTTTAGTAACTTCTGTGCTATTTGCATCCTATCTTCCTCACTTTCCTATACATACAAAATCCATCATTTAATAATAGGCTTTATGCACTATTTACCTCCTGTCTTCCTCACTTTCCTATACATACAAAATTCATCACTTTCCTATACATACATACAAAAGACCTTTGAACTTTAAAAGCACCAGGTTACCCCTAAATGCCACGTGTCACCTTCTCGTTGGTTTGACTTTTCAACTATCATATTTCTCTCTCCACCAGAAGTTAACACGTGGCAATCATAGCAAAATGGTGCCTTTTTTGCAAGTTGAGGGGGGCAAACTAATGCATTTTTGCAAAAGGGGTAACGAGATCTGCTTTTTAAAGTTCGGGGATGTCAACTTATAATGATCGAAGAAAAGAATGAGTTTCTTTGTTTTAACTAACCCTCAGTTCGTTCAACAATTGTTGTTCCTTGTCGAAATCTACGAGGGGATTTTTTCCGATGGATGAACGATAATGCGCGAGCTCTTCCTTTACTCGCGAAAGAATGATCTCCGTTCGCTTCAACTTAGCGCTGAGATCTTCGTTCTGAAGTTTAAGCATATTGTTCTCTTCCTATTGTATCACAACAAACCAACTTCAGGTCAATTTACATTGAGAGGCAAAATAGTAACTAACATTACAGAAATAAAATGAGTTACAGTGCTTGCCTTGATTTTTGCGTGATGATGAATGCGCTGGTGAATGTTTTGCTGACCCGACAGCTTCTTTACTTCGCCTTCGAGTTCCATCGCTTTCTTCTTGTTATTCGCATTCTCCATCTGTGTTTACCGAAGCAAATTAATTGTCTTTGACGTTAAGAACAGCATTTTTCTGAAAACTGAAACAGAACAATCCAAGGCATGGTTCAGAATTTTAACCTTTAACATTTCATTTTCTGTTTTAAGCAACTGATCTCGTTGGCGAAGCTTTTCCAACGCTACTTGAGCCGTCACCAACTCAGCCTGTCTCCTATCGATCTGCTCTAGCCATCTACCAAAACAGGATGAAAAGTTCATCAATTAGCTGCACATTTGTTTTCTTTTTCTTATTTTTTTATTGTAAGGAATAGGGGCAAATCCTTCAATTTAACATGGAAAAACATACATACCCTTGCCTTTCCTCTATGAATCCATTGAGCTGTTTTTTAAGCTTCACAATCTCCTGCTGTGACTGTAATGACCATAGAACAGAATTCTTAAAAAAGAATATAAGAGTTATCCTAATTTTCTTATAAACTACAAGTACCTTGGCTTGAGGATCTGAGCTATTAAGCTGAATTTTCTCAGCTATCTCCTGCATTTGCTTGTTATCTGACAGTGACTGCCATGAACCATTCGGAATTATAAGTAAAATGACATAGAAACATTAATTTCTCATCATTTAGTTTTTAATCTTGCTTATGTAAAATGTCTATACATCGAGACTGTACATTAAACATTAACCCGCATATGACAGAATAAAAGAAAACAAAATGTGATGAGTGCACAAGTTACCATAAATTTTGTCATATCCAACTTTACTCCTAGTAAATCCCGAATAACATCATGGGTCATGCTATCGGCAGCTGCTAATCTTGCATTCAGTGCAAATATCTGAAAAAGAACGAAATGGTAGTGACATAAACAACGGAAATATAAATATGAAAGTAACTTTAACATTTAGATTCACGTAGTTTATACCTCTTTCTGTCGATTGGCTGCTAGGAATTCAAGCTCCTCAATTCGCAACCTTGCAGTAGTAAGCTCCTCATCCTTCTCCGATTTCATTTGTTGTGCCAAACCCAAGCCAATGCACTTGAAAGGGGAACCAGACCCCCTAGATTTTGCAGCATTTTTCTCCAGCTTGTTTGATGAAGAATTTGCAATGTTGAGGAAATGGCCTTCTGGTCTTACTTGCTCAGCCATAGCTTCCAAAGCCTTAAACTGTTATCAAAAGTCGTAAGAAATGGTAAAGAAGAACCTGAGGAAGTAAACACAAAATAAAATCTTAACTTACCTTCTGCTTGTACTCGCTGGCTTGGGCTTCAGCGTGCAAGTTTAATTCGGAGATATGTGCCTTGCATTGAACAATCTGTTGCATAGTAAAAAGGGCATAAATGTCATATGTTGATGTAAATACTTCATTGATAAACAGTGAACATATAAAAGTAACTTGACCTCTGCATCTTTCTCAGCTAAATTCTTCTCGAGAACGTGTGATTGCTTTAGCACTTCGTTTAATTTTTTCTCCTTCTCATCTAAAAGCCTGCAGATGAAAGCAAAATATTGCATGGTATTAGTATGAAGCAACATTCAAATTCTCAGAAAGTAGACATATAGTTTGAATAATCAAGGTAAACCTTTTCATATCAATGTCAGAACTTTTAACATTTTGCATTTGATGCTTTACAGCATGGAGCTCAACCTCTAGCTCTTCCCTTTGCAAACGCTGTCGTTCAGCTTCTTCTTTCAAAATGTCAGCCTAAAAATGTGGAGTTAACAAAATTCATCAATTTTTTAAGAATACTTAACTAGTCACAAAAATATAAGAACACACTTGATCAAATTTCTAAAATTTCCAACCTTGCTTTCAAGCGCATTTACAGTGCATTCAAGCTCTTCAACGGATCTCTCTAGTAGTTTCACCTCTGCTTCTTTTTCTTCAGCATATATCTTCTTAGACTCAGCTATCTGAAATAATAATTAACAAAACAGAATAAGTCACGAGATAAAAATTTGCTTCATTTTCTATTGCTCTATTCAACCACACATAACATAGTAGCTTTTCCCATTTAGACATTAAACGGACAATGTAAAGAAGAAGTTACCTGTTGAGCCTCAATTGCAATAGCTTCACTTTCCTCAGCCCATGCCTGAGCATTTTCAAGCTGGTCTTTGATAATTTGCATCTTCGTGTAAATCTGATCTCTTTCAGTGGTTAGTTCGTCCACTTCATTCTTTAGTGTTTCTATTGTACTATTCATTTGACCAAGAGTATCAACCATCTGTGAAAGTTCCATTTCCAAGCTCTCAGTCAGATTTCTCCTTTCTGTTAATTCCTCTTCCATAACAGATTTTGCACCTAACATTTCACTGATTTGAGATCTCATCTCCTGATTCTCACAAGAAAGCTCTCTCAAAGATTCAGTTTTCTTTGTAAGTTTCAATTCGAGAGCAGAAACAATGCCTATATTCTCCTGCAACTGAGCTTCAAGCATACGACGATGAGTAACAGCCTCATTGAGCTCATTTGATTTCAAGACAAGCTCGTCTTCCAATGTTTCTATCAAGGCCATCATTTCTTCAATCTTATCATTTTGATCCATAGTATTAGACGCAGATTCTTGAAGCAAACTCAGGTCAAATTGCAATCCTTTCAGAATTTCATCCTTCCTCAGTAGCTCCGTCTTGAGATTCATGTTTTCAGATTCCAGTTCTTTAGTACAGCACTCCAAACAATCAAGTTCTTCTATGAATTCTGATGTTTTATCCAAAGCTTCACATATCAGGTAGAACATCTTTTCTACAACTTGGCTTTCTTTCTCCAGCACTTCGAATAAAGTATTACCTGTAATGACCACATTTCCCACTGAATCACTACATCTTTTATTTTCCAGGCTTGACTTAGTGAGTTCTTCATGCAAAACTTTCTTGTAAGACAAAATTTCATTTCTAAGAAGAACAATCTCATTTTTTGATGTAGTCACTTGGTCGACAAGTAACTGCATATCCCGGTCTTTTGTGCTTAAATCTGCCATGACAACAGACTCAGAATGCCTCAGTTTATCTACTTCAGCATCTTTCACCCCCAAATCCAGTTCCAGACTAGCAACAAGAGTCTCCAAGTGCAAAATTTTATCCTGCAATTTGTGAACTTCTACATCAGATATTCTCTTACTGCTTAAAGCCGCAAGTGTTTCAGAACTCTTATATTCCAAGTCCTTGCAAACCAGGCTATTCTCTGTTGTCAACTTCAAGACCTCGCCTTTAAGTGACTCATTTTCCTCTTCTAAGCAACTCATTCTGCCTAGTTCTGCATTTTTAATGTCTAGCTCACTTCTTAGTGCATTCACTGAAGTTCCCAGCAGGCTAATGTCATTCTCCAACTTCTGGTTTTGTTGTTCAACAGCAGAGACATGACTAGAATAACTTTGCAATGCTGTTTCACTGGCCTTCATGTCATTTAGCATTTTTTCACATTCAGCATCAAGTACTTGAACCTGGCCCAGCAGCCTCGCATTAGCTTCTTTAGCTTCACCCAGTTCAACTTGCAAAGCACTATTCAAACAGGCAACATCCTCCAGAAGCTGAATTTCTCCAAGAAGAGTTGTGTTTACTTGACCCATCTCACTAATCTCAGCATCCTTGACAACAGAAAGTTCTTCTTGCAATGCTCGATCCGTCATCAAAAGAATCATTTCTTCCTTCAGAGTCTCAAGGAAGGAAACGCAACTGATGTATTCTCTTTTTTCTGCATCTCTATTGAGAGACATCTCTTCAAGTCGCGATACCAGGAAAAGTGACTCAATGTCTTTTGAGAAAATATCTATCATAAAAAGCTCAGACTGAGAATTTAGAAGCTCTTCATTCTCCTTCAGCATTTTTTCTTGATCAAACAGGGACTCAGCAATATTTCTGTTACTAAAATCCAAATCCTTCATAAGAATAGTAAGTTGAGAACCCATATAGTTGGACCTTTCTAACATCAGTTCCTCTTGTAACTGTAGGTCAGATATCTTTTTCTCGAAAGTGCTTAACTTAGATGTAAGCTCCCCTGTCTCCTCTTCTTTCCTCAATATTCTATCATAGCTGTTCTTAATGTCCACCAATAGTTTTCCCTTCAGATTTCTGCACATTTGGAGCTCTCTGTTTGACTTAGAATTGTGCTCTCTCAAATCAGCTAACATTGTGTTTGAATCACACAAGCCATGTTGAAGCAGACCATTTTCTGCATTCAGCCCAGTTACAGTCTCCAACAAAATGCCCATGTGACAGAGGTGAAGCACTGATACAGCACAGTCCTTCACTATTGCTTCAGACCAGACTTCTTCAAGCCAGGAATGCACCAGCTTACCAGAGTCCATAAATAGAGCTTTAATAAACCGAAAATCATTCACCAGAGACGTGAAGTCTTCAGTAAAAGTAGTCTGAAAATGAGCAATAATGTCCTCCATCTCACGAACAAGATCATTCGTTTCCATTAAGCTCATTTCAAACTTCTTTTCAAGATCTTTTAGTTGCAGTTCCTTGATACAGTTCTCAGATTGCAAGGTCTTAACCTCGTTACTTAGCGCACTCCTATCATTGACCAGGGCAATTTCTTTCTCTTTCAGCCTTTCCACATCAAGTTTCATTTTTTCTTTAGCTATCATGAGTTCATTGATCATGATATCTGCTTCTCTCATTGTATCTTGGGCCTCTTCAAATTTAGCAAGAATACAAGAAGCCTCTGCTGCTTTGTGGGATGCAACTAGCTGTGCATCACCAAATTCTATAGCAAGGAACTGTAGATAAGTTATTAAAAAGCATTAGTTGTCTGATAACTATAGGTATCCGATCTTATTGGGTAAATGCAAAACAAAAAATGATGCAAAAAACCAAGTGGACAATTTTCTACAGTATAAAACTTTCATGAACAAAGGTAAAATGGCGATGCCCAAAATTTGTGACTTATTTTCTATTCAAATCATTTCTAACATATCTGCAAAGACGCGCTACTGAGTACATTGCTAAAAATCAACAATAATACATTGCTAGACTTATAAAAAAGTATTGAAAATTTATAAACTGCTATAGTGCTATATTTACCTCTTCTGTTTGGCGCCATTGACTTTTGGCTTCTTGAACATTTCGCTCACTTTCCTGAATTTTTTTGTTGATGTTGCTCATCTTAACTTCAAATTGGTTTCCGAAGAAGCTCATAGCTTCTTGAAGCGCAAGGATGTGAGTCGTGAAGCATTTCAAGCGCTCTTGGCTATGTTTCTCTGTCATTCTCATTTCTTCTTTTTCCCTATGTAGTTTAGCCATCTCTTGCTGAACCTCTTGCAAGCTTTTAAGAGCAGATTCTATTTCCTTTTTTAGAAGAATAATAGTAGTATCCCGATCACGCACATCCTTGGAAGTTCTTTTAAATTCCTTGAATGATATATCACTTGAAGTGCCATGTAATTTCTTTACTGATTCAAGCGAACACTCAGGGGCATCACCTCTTGAGTAGCCTTCAGCATCTGTCTGCAACAATTCCAGGTATAATAGTTAAACTGTGCACCATCTGGGCATAATATAAAGATAAAATATTGACTGTGCAAACTGAGAGAGAATAATAGCATTAGCTTACCTGTTCACTGCTGCTGTCAAAAGATCCATTTGTGTCTTTTACTTCAGGACTTTTTTCATGCTTCGAAGAAATGCTCATGCATGACCTGAGAGAGGATACACCAGTTTTCAACTCAGTTAGTTTCTCTCTCGTCATCAGAATGTCACTCTCTTCGAGATCTGCTAGCTTTTGTTCCATACCATTTGCACGCTTCTCCTCCCGCAAGAGTTTTTGTTGAAGTTCGGATTGCATTTCCTTCAGCCCTGCTAGTTCCATTCTCAGTGATTGACTCTCTTTCTCTTCCTCCTTAATAGTTGCAAGCTGATCCTTGATTAGTACATCTTTCCTCTGAATTATGTCTGTTGATTCATTGAGATTGTAAGTATTCGCTTCTGACAGCCTATTCACAACCACAAATGCAACAGTTGCACAATCTGCTGTTCTACTGGCATGCTGTTTCACGAGCTTCATCTTGTCCTCCAGCTCTGCGATAGCTGATGATTTCTCTTTCAACAGAGATTTCAACAGTGCAATTTCTTCCTCCTTTTCATAACAATCCTGCTGGTGCACTTCGTTGATGAATAAAGCTGCCCCTCTCAAAGACTTCAGCATGCAATCCACATCATTCCTTTTATTGTTCGCATCCTCCAAGCAATTTCCAAGCTCTTCTATCAGCAATTCCTTTTCAGAGATGATCCTTATTAACCTACTAACCTGTTCAGAAATCCAAATTCTTTTATGTGGAAATGTACTGGATAGTAGGTCAATCTGATAAGATGCATCTGTAAGCGCTTCTTGCCCATCTCCAAGAACTTCCAACATCTCTGTGACGAAAAATTCCCATTCTTCAGATAATTTTCTGAGCTCCTCATCTTTACCCTCGAGTTGTTCTTGTAACTTTTGGTTATCTTCGGTTGTAAGGCATAACTTCTCTTGTAGTTCTTTCAGTTCAGCTTCTAAGACAATCATACCCTTTTTCGTCTCTATTTCTTTGCAATGGCAATCATGGACCTGCTGCTGAAGAATGGAAAGTTCTTCCTGCATGCAAACTATGACCTCTGCAGTTTCAGCTTCTGCCTGCTTTCTGACCTCATCCATTTCTTCTTCGTTGTTTGCCTTAGAGTTTATGTCACTCTGGTACCAAATATTCAGTCTCTTGGCCTTCTCAAGAGAGTCTTGCATCCTCTTCAATTTCCTGGGCAAAATAGACTCCTCACCCATTGAATGGATAGAAGAGATATCATTCAACTCCCTTCTAGAAAGTTGCTCCTTTAAAGTTATTATCTCGAGTTCCTTTTCGCTCAAAAGTTCTACATAGTGACTGTTACTTTTCCTCAGATCTTCCATGCCATTTATTGTGAGTACTTGCTCAGATTCAAGGGCTTCAACAACTAACTTTGTTTCTTGCAATTCATGAATTGCGTCTTCATATTGCTTGCTTACAAGGAGAAGTCTTCCATTCTCCAGCTCAAGTTCTCTACTCAAGGAAATTGTTCTTTTCTCTAATTCATCGCGAGACGATCTCTCTTCTTTAAGAACAATCTTCAATATGTCTACTTCAAGCTCTAAATTTAGGATATCTTCCATGCATTTCGCCTCTGAAAAAGTGCTCTTCAACTCAGTTTGAACTTTCTCCAGTGAACAAAGTTCAGAAGTTTGATTCTGCAATAAATTGGGGAAATTCTCAATTAGCAACAAGTTTCATACATGTATGGATAATTGGATATAATTATTTACTAATTTAGCAACAACGTTAATCTAGGTTGTCACATATATCACTCGATATTATAAAGTACCTTGGTGGTTTTTTTAATGTCACCATCTTCACACTGCATTTCTGATTTGAGACTGTTTAGCATAATATTGAGATCGTTTATTTCTCTGCAAATGAGCAGGGAACCGAAAGCGCGTCAATAAGGGAACAATGAAGTCAATGAGGGTATCCTTGGCCACTTCTACTAATCAAAATGAACTCAAAAACAGGATCAGAAGGGCATAAAAGCAGGATAGAAATTCCTTACCTACTCAGTTTTTTATTCTCATCCAAGCAAGAATTAAGGTTCTTCCTGCAGTCCTCTAACTCATTCAGGGTCTTCTTCAACTGAAAAATACAAATTGGGGTAGCATGCATTAGTAAACTTCTACCAAAAAAACCAGGACTTTATTTGTAAGGGAAGGGGTAAGCAACCTCTAAATGGAGGGAATCGCCTTCATCATCAATTTTCTTAGCTTCCTGAGAAAATACAGGTAATAGGTTGACCAGTAAGAATAGGAAAAGAACCTAATTAAATGGTATTGCATCAAATTACTGAGTAAGAAAATGCTAAAGAAAATTATCATAAGGTGAACATAAATACAAACCTGAGGTTGGCCATTAAAACTTGGACAATCTTGTTCACTTAGTTTTGCATCAAGATGATGAAGCAGCTGTAACACATGGCTTCTTTTAATTTTCCAGCTTCTACGCAACAAAAATTAATGAAAATGACATATTGATTTTACATCAACCTCCAAACAAACCTGTTCACGAAGTTTGGATACTTCCGTCATGAGTATTTCTCTTTCCCCTTCTTCATAGAATTCTTCATATCTGTAATTGGAGATGGTGAAAATTATTAAAATAGGAAGCTCTTAAGGACTGTTTTGTAAAAAAATTTGGGTATGGTGTTATACAGAAATGGAAACTTACCTTCTGAGTTGGTCCAAAAGCCTTATATTCTCGGTTGCAAATCGAGTTACTTCAGGATGTTTATCTACTTTATCTTGAAGCAAATGAATCTCTTCGTTGAGTGCTCTGTTCTCTTCCAGCAAGTAAGCATCTTCAGATAATGAACAGGCAACAAGTGACTCCATTCTGTGAATTTTGTCTTCACGAAATTTGAGCATCATTTTTGAGCTCCTAGACTCTTCCTCTCTTTGACGAACCTAAAATGCAGCAAACACCTGATAGCTCAGCAAGAAATTCAAAGAACAGAGAGAATTCGAAAGAACACTACCATTTCCGCAATTAAATAATACTTCACCAGAAGTTAAAGAACAGTACCAGACGGTTCAATTGCTCAATTTCAGCTTCAAGTTTCTTGATGCTAATTTCTGCCATCTTCTCTCTTCTCAATGCACCAGCAAGTGTTATCTCCAGAGATTTCAACTGTCTCGGATTCAGTTTTTGTAAGTTGCAATGTTTGGAAATATGTAATTTAATTTAAGATATCAAAATCACAATGTTTATATAAGAAAAACCAGCAGAAGATATGCTTTTTATTTTTGTGTAATCGAAATCCCATATTGTACCTGCTTAGTTGACATCCTAACAATGCCTTTTGATTCAAATCCAAGCAAACCTTCAACCTGCTGGTCATCTGCCTCGTACATGTTCTCTTGTAACTGGTTTGTGTTTTTCATAGTTGATCCAAATGATAAAGACCTGGACACATTTTGACGTTTTAGGAGAGAGAGCTCCTCCTATTCCACACATACACACAAAATAAGAACATTTGTTATTTCTTATAGTTATAATTGGTGGCAATGGCAGTCATAGTGATGAAACAATTATTAGACTAAACAACAATTTTCAGATTTAAAAAGCAAACCTTTAGAAGCCGTATTTGGTGCTGCAGGGCAATGACATCACCAGTGGAATCTTCATTTACCACAGCCTACAGAACGATAAAACTTTTTAAATTAGTAATGATCAGCGCTATGGAAGTTGTTAACAATGACATGAGACTGATTAACAAAATGTAAGAATGTACAATAAGACTTACATTGTTTTGGATGAGTTTCGCTCTCTGAGCAAACTTTAGAGTGTTTAATGTTTCTGTCGCACAACTGCAAAAGGTAAAAATGTCTGCGTTCAAAATCCGCAATGTTGTTTCATACATTTGGATTCTTAGTTTTAATATAAATATTTATCAGCTGATGGTCTAGTGTGAATTGACCTGAAGTGTATATATTTCAGTAAAAAATCATTTAATATGGCTGTAAACCTACATTTGAATATACCATTTTCCTTTCAACTTATTTGCAGGTGTATTGAGCTGGAATATACTTATTTCAGTGTAAATTTATAGATATGGAGTACTAATATAAAATGAACTGAACTAAATTGGCTGGTGAATAAGTTGGAAAGAACATAGCCTAATTCATTCAAATTTGACAATCCAAAATATATTTAAGAAGCATATTTGAACTTACCAAATAGAAGGGCTGACATTAGCAATGATCATTGTTTTCGAATTCCCACCAAGGGAGTCCTGCATAATATCATGTAACTAAAATTACATCACTGTTGATAAAAACAAGCTGAAGAAGAGAGAAACCAGGAACAAAATTTACCTGAAGAAGAAAGGTCAGCCTTGAATCCCTATAAGGAATATGTCTTGGTCTCCCATTTGCCACGTCTACTAAAATCATAATTACATGCCTACAATGGTATATATCCATTATTTTGAAACCACTGAAACAAGAGGGAGAAAAAGATTAATAAAAAATTCTGGGAATGGTGTAGTACCCTAGAGTGGACAAAGATTTGTTAATGCTTGCAGCTTCCTTAAGACGATCACCTTCAGCACCTGAACTTTTCTGCCTGTAATTGGAAACTATATGTCATCATTCAGGATACTCTCACGATTTTGTTCTGACCTTGTAAATTGATATTGACTGACTGAACTTTGAAAACAGTAATTTGCCTACCTTTCTGAACCGGCAAGATCAACCAGGTTCAATCTAGCAAATCTTAGGTTAGTTGTGGAATCCTTTTCCCATCTGCTCTCAATTACACATGTGAAAACACTGTGTGATCGGCTGCTCTCTCTATTCATGTTTGTTGCCGCAACTTTCCGATTCATAGACCCCTGCACATATCATGTAATCAAAATGAAATGGCAGAGGAGAGTAAATATGATTTTCGGGAATAGCTGTAGTGAACAAGTGCATACACACTAAACAAAGTAGTAATAGTAACCTGAGTTAATAACTTCACGATGTCGCTGACAGTGTGAACTTCGAATTCTGTGAGGTTCTCAACATAGACACCTTGCTTGGCGTCCTCCCTCAGCTGTAATGCCACAAAAGAGTTTCATGAACTGAACTGAACTGCAGAACTTTCGAAGCTAACAAGTCACTTATAAAATATTCAAACTTACAAGCAGATTGGTGGAAGAGGGATCAAGAAGATCAGTTATTTGTTCATTGTAAATCTCTAAGAAAGAACACTTGCAATTATATTTTAGCCTTTCATCTCTCCGACTTTCTTCTTCCTGGATAAGAATGAAATAAATTACACTCAAATATAGATCTATAACATTTTCACTGTTCTATCATAAAATGTATATATGTTATGGGAGGTTAAAATAAAATTCAAGATCAGGTAAAGAGAGCATACTGCTTGGATCCTAGCAAACAAGAATTCAAATATTCTTGGTGTCATTCCACGATGTAGACTGGGCTTGACTTCTAAATCATTAACTTCACCAAGCATTGTGTACGTCTTCCCACTTCCTGTCTGCATAATTAAACTTTACCTTATTATAGTGCCACATTATGTCAATTATTTCAAGCTCTGTTCATATTGATGTATGAAGGCAGATGTGCTTACAGAAAGAACAATGTATAAGTAATAAATATAAAGAAGTTCCAACATACAGAACAACTACAAGTATTCTCCTTGGAGCTTCCACGTCTACAAAGAATTATAAAAATAAGACTGAAATAGTATAGAATAGTTTTGGTGCACATGCGAGAAAGAGGAAACAGGGAATTGCTTCAATTCTTTCTTTAGAGTTTAGATAAGGGATTGTTTCTTAAAACATGCAAAGACATGTCCCTGATAGGATTTGAGGGAAAGAGGACAACAAACAAAAATTAACTAAAGGATTATGGGGTTATTCCTATGCATTATAGAAGGAAACCAAAAAACGCAATCTGTAAAAAGAATATCATTGTGTTTCTTAATACCAATTCCAACACCAGTATATGGAAAGCATGGTGAATTTTACAATTTACATAAACCAAAGATAAAGTGTGTAAAGATGCATGAAATTATTCCAGCATCATTAATATTATCAGCAACTTCAAGTTGTGGAACAAACCACATATATGACCATAGGCAAATACCCTCTTACACTCTTTCTAATTGTACCATAAAAAGGAATTCATGATAGGGGCATTACCTGACCATAGGCAAACATACAGCTATTGTATCCAGACAAGCAATTTTCCACCATTGGTAAACAAGCCACCCTAAATAGCATATCCTGCAAATAACAATTTTTTTAGTAATGCTGAACTTACAGAATGCAGGATTGGTGAAACGAACTACTATTTTCATAGTTAAAACTCAACCTGGTCTACTGTTTCACATGCCACATGGTCAAAGAAAAAGCGAGTTTCGGGTTGCCCAAGCCATGTGATGCTCTGGTCACTTTCTTGTTTCAAGCACCTGTTATAACCATTTGTGCTTCTCTCTGTGTTATTTAGAGGACGAACTCGAATAACAACCTAAAAATAAATCAAACAACCATCAGTTTCTAAAGAGTAAACATTTTTTTACATATATAGTTGAATTCAGAAGTCAATCAAGTTTAATTAACTGTCACTCTAAAATTATGAAAAGTAAATTACTCCATATGCATACAAATTTTAGAAGTTAATCCACGAAAAAAACACTACCATGTTTTCTAATCATAGAAACTATTCACCACAATCACTTCGAACATTAAAATCAAAACATTATTAAACAAAGAAAATTGACAATCATCTAGTAATTGGCTAGTTCTCACATAAACAACAATTATACTATCAGTTTTGGTGTTAAGTTAAATGGGCACAAAGCAGAGTTAAATGAAAAATACCAACATTGTACCAAAACAAGAAAAGTACCTGTACATTGTGATCCATCCAAAACGATGGATTCTCCTTGAGATCAAAATGAGGCACTTCAACACTATTAACAACAGTAGAGGTTGAACCACCAGTCACAGGTATTCCTCTATACAGTGCAGCAAAATTCCCAACCCGCCCACTTGCACTATTCCCATCAACCTTACCCCTAAACCCATAACTAGGCGGCTTGGAAACACTTTTGGTTGGTGTGCTTTGCGTGGAATTAGTCTCAGAATAACCAGATGTCGCCCTTCCCACTGTCCTAGTAGACCTTGGAGTCAAGTTAGGCGCACCCACTCTAGTCAACTGCGTTGAATAGTTGTTCATATCTGTCCTCACTTCATCACGTGATTCAACCGTAGTTGAGCTGGGATCAGTCCTTACAGATGAACCAGGCCGGTTCTTTCCCAAAAATGAAACTCCTCCATGCTTATCAGGAGTACGGAGATGCAAAGTGGAGCTGGATTTGGTTTTGGTTGGGGTTCTTTCAATCTTACCACGAGCTAATTTTGCATCTTGGTCCGATTGAGGGTTAGCTGGTTGGGGAACTGAAGCAGGGTCTTGAATCGTGTGCAATGGAGGCCTTGACGAGTCAGTGCTGGTTTGACTCGTTAATGAATCCCTTGAATTAACTGGAACATTCTCGATTTCCTCTATATTTTTCCCGGAATTCCGGCGTAGGAATTTGAAATCTCTCAACATCCTGATATAACTCAGAAATTGAACAAAAGTAAGATCTATGCAATCGCCCAGCAACTGAACTTGAATCGAAAATGAAGAAAAAGAATAATACCTGAAAGTGGAATTGTAAAACAATATCTGGAGATGCCGAGTCACAGCTGAATCAGAGACTTGGATTTAGCTACGTTTTGGGGGTTTGTAATGGGAAACTAAAGATTGAAATTGAAAAATTACTGTTGCTTTGTTTGAGCAAACATAGCTTTGCCCCCCTCTCTCTCACTCGCTCTCTAAATTTGAATTGATTTTGAATTTGCGTTTGTCTGAAAGAGAGTAAAGAACTTGAAAAGGTAGAAAAAGTCGAGATGGGAGCGGACGGCTGAGATTGAAACCTTTTTAAAAATAAACGGTGAGGAGGATGTCGCGGTTTTGGGATTTGAAATAGATGGGGGCTTTTTTTGTCAAACGGTATAAGTTTATGTGGACCTTGGGTTTAAATTTTAACGGCTATTTTTGCATAGCTTTTTGCTTAGAAATTTATTTTTGTATAGATTGAATTTTTTTTCAAACTATCTTATACTTTAAGTTTTATACTACCATTGGATTAATTTACATTATATTCTATGTTACTCATTTAAACACTTATACAATGTACATGTTGTTTATATATTAGTTTTACAAAATAATTGGATAACCAATTTCAAAAGACACTTTTAATATTTAAATTTAACATGTTTTTATTAAAAATAGCCAATAAGCCAGAAGTTAGAACAATTGTAAACTTTGTTACTCCAGTCTAAAAATGTGTTGTAGTTTTCCAATCTAAAAATGCTTTTAATTTAGACAAGTGAACATGGTTATTGAGTAAGGAAGATTTTGGAAATATACAACCTATATTCGTTTTTTTTGCAATCGAATGAATTCTTTCAAGAGTTTTCAAAATCTAAGGTAATTTATCAATCAATTCAATTCAAAAAAAAAATTCTTTTATTCTAGGAATAGTTTCAAAACAAGGGTTTACTCACAATTCTAATCCACTGAATTAGAGCAGTACATAGAAAAATATCACCGAACTACTAAACATCTTCTATGTTTACACGAGACATTTTGTTTTCGTTTTTAAGTGTGAGATCGAATTCTCTTACCCAGAAGACACAAAAATGAGGAATCGATTTTTTTTTAATCGGCACATATTCGGTTTAATCTTTTGTATTGTTGAATCTGTTAATTTGTAATCTTGTACGGACTTATGACCATCAATGTTAGCTTTATTAAGAGGAAGAAATTTAATCTGAAATTTGATGAAGGGAGCACCCCTGGTACTCAAAGGCACACATTATTTGATTGCACTGTTTTAAAAATCTTCGCCTAGGTCCGCCTGGGCCCTGTCTATGCGCTATTTTGAGGGTCGCCGCCTGGCTACGCCTAGCTCCTAAACCCTACTGACTAATGCCTAAGTCCGCCTAGGCCCCGATTAGTCCCCGCCTAAGCCTCGATCCATCTTCGGTCGCTCGACTATTGATCGATATTAATGCTTATTTATAGACTTACAATTTAGAATATAATATAAAAAATAGATAACTAATGGATTAAACTTTAAATTCAAATAAGTTAAATCTAATCCTAGCAAATTAGATGATATTTGACATATTATTTTTACTGATTTGTAATCAGATTTCAACACTCCATCTTGATTCAAAATCTGTAAAAATTAATTATTTGTTGAAGCAATTCTTTCCATCTGTTGAATAATGCACTTTTATTTGAAAGTTTGGAGCTCTTCTCTCCAATTTGAATGATACCCTTCTCACCATTCAATATGTAAATGCCCTTCTCATCAACTTTTGATTATTGAAGCCATTCTCTTCAATTTGAATGATGCTCTTCTCATCATTCAACATGTTGATGCCCTTCTCATCAACTTTTGAACTTTTGAAGCTCTTCTCTCCATAAGTTTTTTCATAATGCCCTCCTCACTATTTAAAAATAATGTCTTCCATCTTCAATGGTGTACACTCACAGGTGTTTGTTTACTTGAACTCAAACTTGCAATTCGTGAATTCAATGGAAACATATTATTTGATTGATATTAATGCCTATTTATAGACTTGCATTTCAGAATATAATATAAAATAGATAACTAATGGACAAAACGTTAAATTTGAATAAGATAAATATAATCCTAATAAATTAGATAATATTTGATATATTATTTTTACAGTTATCAGATTTCAACAATAAGAGCATATAGTTTTAGTCATTGTTTAATTTATTCAAGAGACAACCGTATCTCTTCAACAAGAGACTATATCTTTTCTTGTGGAAATTAAGAGATCGTATATCATATCAAAATTGACTAAGGAAATTCCAAATTTGATTATGCCATAATTAATTTAATGTATATTTACTTGTGGGACTTTGTTTTAACTTTTGATTTTGTAATAGACTAGCCATCAGTGAAGTAGGATTCAAACACGAGTTCCAGAAAAAATTTTGAACTTGTACCACCATTAATATTTTAAGAGTTAAGTACCCTATTTCTTACTTTGAAATTAAAATCCAAGAGTTAACGGATATTACTTCAATCTCAATTGGTAATTTTTAGATTTGTCACATTGTGGTGAATTCAAACTTGAAGCTTTTTTTTCTCTTAAACAGTCAAAGTCTTTCACTTGGACTAACAGAATTTATTAAAGATCAAATCAATATAATTTGGAATTGAAAAATACACGTACCATTTTAATATGAAAATTTGCACCATAACCAGAAAAAGCTGTTCAATTTTTATATACAAGTCTGCATTGCAATTTGTTATTTATAATAACTTGGTTGACTATAAAAGCCTTTGATACAAACAAAGAACAGAATTTCAACACATCTATGAACCCTAAACTTTGACATTTTCACTGTAACTTGTAAAAATTTCAATTTTCACCATGAATTCATCAAAATTGCAACAAAATACTCTTTATTGGTTGTGCATCCATGTAGGACCAAGGTGGTTCGGTTTAACCAAGGCAAGTGGTGAGCATGATATTTTCAACAACTTGTAAAGAGCAAATTAGTAAAAAAAAAGAAATTAAATGCATCGTAAGCCCCTCGAACTTGACACTTTTTACTTGCTGTTACCCTAAACTTTAAAAAGTTTCAACCAGCCTCCTAAACTTAGCAAATGTGTAAATGTGAACCCCTCAGTATCACATGTCACCTTTTAAATGGATTGAATTTTCATTTATGTCAAAAAAAAAAATGTTTCCCTCTCTAATCAGAAGGTAACATGTGACTTTGAATGGAATCGTAAATGCATTTTTATCAAATTCAGAGTGTAAGAAAAGACTTTTTAAAATTGAAACACCGAATAATTAAAATTTTCAATTTCTAGAATGGATTTAGCAACAAAAAAAATTAAAATGGAAAAATGACCATGGAAGTCAAATGTAAGTAACATCAACATCCACTTGTCTAGTGAAGACAAAGAAAAACGACAAAGCAACACGTTGACTTCCAATTACTTCGTTGACTCACCAAATCCCATTCTCAACTCATTAATTGCCATCTCTATTTAGTCTTTAATTCCACACTTAACATAATCCAACAGCAATGGCTAAACCAAACTTCCTCATATTCCTCCTCTTCATTCTCTTCAACACTTCACTTTCCTGCCCTGATTATCAGAAACAAGCCCTTCTCCAATTCAAATCCTTGATCACCGATTCCCTTAACTCTTCCCAAATCTCCGATTACACTCTTTTCGGGTTCGATTCCTGGAATTCTACCCCCAATTGCTGCCAATGGGAACTTGTGGGCTGTAACAATCATTCGGTTACCACTCTCAACTTTTACTCTCTTGTTTCGTCTCAGGATCAATTATCGATCCCTTCTTCGGTTTTATCGCCTCTTTCCCGAATCGAAACCTTGTTGTTTCTCGATCTATCGTCGAACCGTTTCCTTGGCGAAATTCCATCAGACATGTTTTTTAATCTTACCAGGTTGTCTCATCTTGACATGAGGCAAAATAATTTAACCGGACCGATTCCTCGACAGGTTTTTCGGTTGAGGAATCTCGAGTTTCTCGATTTGAGCAATAACTTCTTGACTGGTACACTAAGTCGGGAAGTTAGTTTTTTAAAAAACCTGATGGTTTTGAAATTAGATTACAATTCTTTGTCAGGAATCATTCTTGAAGGAATCGGAAACCTGACAAAGTTGGAAGAGTTGACTCTACGGGGAAACGACATCATCGGCGGAATTCCATCTTCGATTCTCTATCTGAAAGAGTTGCGAATTCTCGATTTGCGGGAAAACGGTTTGACAAACGAGATTCCTGACAAAATTGGTGATCTTAGAAACTTGACAAACCTGTCTTTGAGTAATAACAGGATCTCGGGAGGAATTCCGACAACATTAAAAAAATCGAACAGGCTGGAAGTTCTCAGGCTGCAAGATAATTTGCTCGGGGGACGAATTCCCGAGTGGTTGTTCGACATAAGTAGCCTGAAAGAACTGTTTCTTGGAGGGAATAATCTAACCTGGAATAACAGCAGGCAGATAGTACCGAAATGTGATTTGACACAATTGTCCTTGAAATCGTGTCGTCTTACAGGAAGAATCCCGGGATGGATTTCGAGCCAGAGGAATCTTAATGTCTTGGATTTGAGCGAAAACATGCTTGACGGAATATTTCCTCAGTGGCTTGCGGAAATTCAGTTGAGTGCTGTTGTCCTCTCAGACAACAAGTTGACAGGTTCGGTTCCTTGGCGTTTGTTTGAATCTCAGAGTTTGTCGATCCTCGCGTTGTCGAGGAACCGATTCTCTGGAAGTTTGCCTGATAATATCGGAAATGCAAATGCGGTTATGGTTCTTATGCTGGCGAAAAATGACTTTTCGGGGGAAATTCCGGGATCTATTTCAGAGATTTATCGCCTGATTCTGTTGGATTTGTCGGGAAACAGATTTTCAGGGAAAGTTCCAATCTTTAAACCCGATGCATTTCTAGCTTACGTTGATTTATCATTTAACGAATTCTCGGGCGAAGTTCCGGTGTCGTTTTCCGAAGAAACCATGATTCTCTCTCTCGGAAACAACGACTTCTTGGGAGAATTACCGAGGAATCTCACCAATTTGATCAATCTCCAACACCTTGATCTCCAAGGCAACAACATTTCCGGTGAAATCCCGACATTTCTCTCCCGGATTCCCGATCTCCAAGTCCTGAGTTTGCGTAACAACTCCCTAGAAGGTCCGATCCCCGCCAGCATCGCCGATCTCACAAGCCTCCGAATTCTCGATTTATCGAGCAACAAACTCGACGGCGAGATTCCGGCTAGGTTCGGAAACTTAATTGGGATGATTGACACCCCGACCACCTTCGCTTCCCTAGTATCAGGCTTTTTCACTGTCGGGTTCGAATTCAACGATCTGGTAGTTAACTGGAAGAAATCAAAACAAGGGTTACCAAGCCATAGCCTCGACATCTACTCCTTCCTAGACCTCTCAAACAACCGACATTCTGGCGAAATCCCACCTTCAATAGGCCACTTAAAGGGTTTAAAGATACTCAACGTCTCCCACAACGGCCTCTTGGGAAAAATCCCTGAGAGTTTCGGGAATTTAGTCAGCGTCGAAGGCCTAGACTTGTCGCACAACAGACTATCCGGTTCGATTCCTGAAACGCTATCGAAGTTGGTGCAACTTTCGACCTTAGATGTTAGCAATAACGACTTGTCGGGGAAGATTCCGATCGGAGGGCAAATGGACACGATGAACGAACCGAGTTATTACGTGAATAATAGCGGGTTGTGTGGCATGCAGATTAAGGTGGCGTGTGTGATAGCCGAGCCACCACGTGGAGTTGATGAGGTGGAAGAAGATGGGGCGCGGTTTTCGTGGGCGGCTGTTGGGATCGGGTACTTGATCGGGTTATTGGCTTCGGTGATGGTGATATTTTTCACGGGACTTATCAGGTGGTTGCCACCTCGAAAGGTTCGTAGCATGAGGAGAAGATGAAGTGGGTTTGATAAATGTAATGTAATTTGTAGTAAATGCATAACTTTGTTGTGAACAATATGGTGAAAAGTGTTCAAAAGTTAGTTAACCTTTGCCTATATATACACACACACATATACATATGCAACATTTGCATTCGGTTGAAACAAAACCAACCGCTATAATGAATAAGAAAAACGGAATTTGGTCGAACCAAACTGAACAGTGAACTGATTTTAACCAAACCAAAGTAATATATATATATAATTCGATCGCAAACTGAGTTGAACTATATGTTTTATAATTTATGAGAAAATTACAAAATTTAGTTTAGACCAAAAAACTTCAAATTTCAATTAACAATCCAAAAACCATAGCCAAATTTTTTGTATCATTATGCGAGTTAAAAGTTGATGTCTAGCAAAAAACGGAGTTTTTTCTTATATGTAATGTATTTCAAGGTTTTAAGAACATTAGCTTCATGGAGGTTCATTTTACCTTATAAAGGTTCACTGACCCTAACCAACCCTAAGAGAAGGGATATATGACCACCCTTGAGAGAGTCATGTGCCAGCTCTTAAATAAACCAAGCAGTCACCTTCCCCCTATATAAGGGCACAATTCTCCATGAAAGGTAACCAATTCTAATCCATCATCTAATATATATTCTTCATTATCACCGTCCTTCATTCTGATTTTGGTATCGGAGTGTCTACGCCAATCAACCCGGCTTAGCCCTCCGACGTTGTTATTGTCTTGCACGATATCTCTTTTTGGATTATATATAATTCATTTTGTGTACACTAAAGCTAACGAAATGTAAATGAAATACTAATAGATTACAAACCGAACAAACTGAATAATAAAGATAGTTGAATTCAATTAACAATTCGGTTCCAATTTGAAATCCAGTGGCCAAACCATTTGCAAGCCCATACATGTAACCTATTGACATGCAGATAACGGGCTTTTATGGGAGAAATTTGTGGGCCTTGGAACTGCTTTTGGGCTCAATCATGAAATGCTTTTTAGGAATCATTGTTGCATTTTTTTTATGCCTAATTAAATCACATGCTTAAAAGAATTAGATTTCATTGTTTTTATAACAAGGAAAAAATATTATTGATTTTGTCATTTTATTATGTTATATTTTTCCTTTAACCTTTTTTTATGTTAGCCTTTGACTACCCCTTGTAACAAATTACATTTTCTCTCCTATTTAATTAGAATTTTGCAATTTCAAACATCCATATCTCACAAACTGTTGATTTTCTCGAATCGACATTTTGAAATATTTTGTTTATCTTATTTTTATCTTTAAAATGACATGCACTTAAAATTTTTCATATGTTTTATTGTTATAATAAATTTTTTGTTGTCTTCTCCATGGAGGCTTATACATGGTATAAGTATAATGTATTTTAAAAAAGACTATATAAAATATATTATATCACTCTTATATTATGTGTAACACCTTTATGAAAATACACTAAAAAATGGGTATTATACCACTATCAAACTATGTATAAGATTACAATAAATTATTTTTTTTTTACTGAAAAGTGAGTTCTATTGTAAACATAAAGGGGAATATACTATATAAATACATTATACCATGTATAAGAGCTTTCATACCAGGTTTAAAGGCTTCATGTTATAATTTTTATGGGAAAAATAGTACTTTTATGAACATAAAGAGAAAAAAAGAGTATATAAATACATTATACAACTCTTATACCATGTATAATGTCTTCATGAATATTTAGTAAAATAGTGCATTATGCCATGTATAGAGATTACGAAATATTATTTTTTTCAAAAATATGAAAGTGTGTCATTTTAAAGATAAAATTAAGACGAACAAAATATTTCAAAGCGTTGATTCGAAAAATTCAATGGTTCGTGAGATATGGATTTTGAAGTTTCGAATTCAAATTAAATAAGAGAGAGAAGATAATTATACGGGTTGGTAAAGTCAACATAAAGATGGTAAAAAGAAAAATATTTCTCATTTTCACGTAAAAGAAAAATAATTATTACATTAAGTTTGCAAAATTAAAAATTTACGGAGCCTAAATTTTAAAATAAACTATGGTAAAAAAATATAAGCCCTTTGACGAGTTTAAAATTAAACTTTCCGTCGGTTTTCTAATAGGTTACGCGAAAAAATTATTTAGTAAACAAGATGATAGTTTACGGACCATAAAAAAACTACGCCAAACCTGTGTTTTATTGGTTGAAGATATAGAGTGCATTCAACTTCATTTTCTAATTATGTTACAAATCTTTAAGAAAAATGTACTAAGATGTTTTCCGTGGTTAAAAAAGACAAATTTGGTTAAAATTGGGTCAATCGATTTGGAAAATTTTGAAAACTGTGTACAAATGTCACAGACTAAGTTTTCGACAATACACCATGCGGCACTCTCACTCGAACAACTAATGATAATGTTTAGCAAAACCTTAACACAAGCCTTGATGATGGCTTACACCTTAATGAGCGGAAGTAATAGTAATGCAAGCGTTTAGAATGTAATAAAGCAAGCACACTTGCGGAAACTTCAACAAACTTTATCAATACTTTACAAAGTATTACAACACTCTTTAAACACTCTCCAAGCTCTCTCAAGATACAATTTGCGAGGTTCTTCCTTTATATAGACATTCCACCTCCTTAACCAATGACCTAAATTAATTCTCTAGAAATATCTCTAATCCAATGGTTAATAATGCTTCTTCTAGAGTTATCATACATAAAAATCTAGCTTAATTCAGTTTGTGACAGAATTCTGGACGTTTCCTTGCTAATATGGCGTCACTAGAAACTTCTGGAATTCATGAGGATTTTGGCAATGGATTTGGACCCTTACAGGGACCTGCATACCTTTGGGCTGTCTTTTGCGGGCTGTTGACAAATTTGGTCCATTTCTCGCGTAACCTTGCCATTTATTCACATTTCCTCGCACAAAACTTTGTATATTGTATTTTAAACATGTCACGGACCTTTCCATGAAATTTGGCCCTTGTGCGCATCCGTTTGTAGCAAAAGTTGCATGTCCTCGTGCGAGATTTCCCTTCACATCATGCTTAACTTTGTGGCATTGCCTTTTTTGCAAGCTTTCTCGCATGTGATCCACAATGATTTACGAGACAAGATTCACCGGCAGTGATACAAAACCATCATAGTTGCCCTTATAGACTTATGTAATGATTGCCCAAAAAATATAACTTCACTTTTAAAATATGATGAGTAAACAAACACCAACTTTGTCCTCGATTTTTGTGTAAAATTTACTGACAACATGTTGAAAACTTTAGTAAAAGTAATTGAAAAGCTTAACTAAATGAAGTACGTTGAAGTGAAGTGAATTGTATTTCATCGCATGAAATTGCACTGAACTTTGATTACATGTGTATTTCGAATTAAATTATTTTAACAAATATTTGTAAAATAAATATAAATATGTATATAAAACAATATAACAAACTAATATTCTAACAAAAATGAAATAGGACTAATGAACGTAGTCATGAAAGCAGTCTGAATGCAAACTTACCAAACACGTGGTAGTCTTCATTCTTTATTTATTTTAAGCTAATTTATTTGTGTGATAAAATAATATGATTTGGTCGCATTAATTATAGACAATTAGTTGTAGTGTTTTGTACCTTTTTTTGTCATATATATTTTATAATTTGGATAGTTTCAATTTTTATTACAACAGTTTGTTAGACTCAAACTCTTGTGCCGAGTTATTTAAAATGATTCAATATAGAAAACATTTTGATCCATAGATCCCAACATATTAAACTAAAAATTTTACCAAAATTATATTAGTGTAAACTTGGCATGTCAGGAAATACAAGCAAACTTATTAATTGAGTAAGAAGAAAAACATGAAGAATGATAAAAGAAATAATAACTATGCAACTTATGATTTGTTAAGATATTTATGTCACATTATCAATTATTTGATTAATTCATATATAATATCCATAAGAACTCTGTGCATACTTCATATAACAACAAGCAATTTTATAGATTAAAACATAAAAATGATTAGATGTGATAGCGGTGTAGATTATCGTATACCGGTAAAACTCAATAAAAAAAAAAACTAATGAAATACAAGGAAAAGGAATGATCCGAAGCTCTAGCTCATTTTTTAATCACAACAAAGTTTTAATCAGACGAAAAGAAAAAGAAACGTATGGGTTATTTTGTTGATATAATATTTTACACTTCTTTAAGTTATATGGTCCCATATATTTTTCTGATTGGTGAATAATCACTTTAAATAACACATCCTTTTCATCGTAAAAAAGAATGTCAGTTTAATTGTAATTTGTATATATTTGATAGTTCTGTAACTCTATACAGTAATCTATGTTAACCTTACAATTTCTAAAACAACATTGCAAATGCTAAATTCAATTTGTTAGTATTCATACATGTACTTATTATGATAAATTGATAAAACTACATTTTTTTGAAACTAAATCTAGCGACTTATTAATAGGCAAATGTATTTCTAGCTCACTCAACTTGTCATATTTTGTTGAGTGTCCAATAATACTTCGAAAAGGTTCATGTAATTATATGTAAATTTATCAAAAAATGCATCAATTTGATCATCTAATGTCATGTCAGCTTCTGGTTGGAGATTGAAAAATTATGAGAATAGCATTTTTAAAAGGTAAAATAGTAAGTTTATAAGTATCGTTCAATAGATAAACAGGTAACAGGCTTAGAACTTAGTTGAAGGATGTAGGAATCATCGGTTGATTTGATTTACTAATTGAAATTAGTCCAGATAAACAAAAAGAAATTATTTTCTTTTCATTCAATAACATTACTAAATTCAATTCCAATAGAAAGCTCAAAAGAAGTGAATTTCATTATTTCGGGCGGTTATTTCAGTTTAGTTTGTCTTATATATTCATCTTCATATTTTATATAAGGAGATAGATATTTGAATTTATATGTTTTCAATAGGTGATTGGTATTTTAAATATCCGGCTTCCGATATAATTTTTCAACCATTAAATTAACTATAAAAAAGATTTCAACTTTTTTTTGTTGCCACTACAAGAAATCGGGCTATTTGTGATAGCAATTATCACAAAATAATAAAAAGTTGTCACATATACTAATAATTGACAACACATACTTATCACGATGGTTGTCACGTAAAATTCCTTCACATAAAGTGTTTTGCATTTGTAACGATAAAAAAATTGTCACATAATTAACTATGTTTGTGACGATACGCTTTTGTCACATTATATTCATTCGTTACAATTTTTATCGTAACGAAAAGAAAAATTAAGAGAACCTTGTCACTTAATGTCCAACCATTTGAATCAATACCATGTGATAATTTATACTTCCTCCGTCTACTAAATATTGTCGTTTTAACTAATTCACAGTTTTTAAGATAACAATTAATCGAATTAGATGATTTACTAATTTACCCTTCACTAGTGGAAAATAGTCAGTGGCATCGGTTGAAACTGACCATTGGCGTCGGTTTTGAACCGACGCCACTGCCAGCGACACGAATGCATTTTAAGTTATGACGTCACTTTTATAACCGACACCATTGTTACGTATCAGCGTCGGTTCCATACATACCGACGCTATTTGAGGATGCCATTTTGCATTAATGTCGTCGGTTCCCATACATAACCGATGGCATTGCAATTTTACAAATTTCCAAAATACACAATTCTTTCTACATATCATTGTTGGGGTTTTAAGATCAAGCAAATGGGGAGAAATATCAAACAAATGGGCAAAAATATCAAGCAAGATCAGGAATCACTGAACACATGTGATTTTTCCTATCTGTAACTTGCAGGTGGGTTGAGTTTACCAATAAAAGCACTGCCAAGTAAAAGAATCTTTCTATTTAGATTGGTCTATGATTGTACCTATGATTTTAAGAATGAGAATCAACTGTCACATTAAAGATAATGCTATTGATTCACATTGAGAACTCCATGTTTTACATTAGTACTTGCGTTTCCAATTCAATCTCTAGACACTTTGACAACATTAAGAAACTATACATCAAAATGAATGAAAATGGAGCTTCTAGTGTATCAAAATCAGAGCAAAAA
>CATIWQ010098906.1:0-34857 GCA_949673415.1 Euphorbia schlechtendalii | reverse complement strand
AAAAATATGAAAAAGAAAAATAAAGAAAACAGAAAACCCGTTTGTTGTGAAGGAGAATCCAGGGCCCATGTTGCGATCGCAAAGGCCTGTCACGATTGTGATTTCTTTCAAACCATGAACAAGAGGTTTTGTTGTATAAATTTATGAGCACGATCTATAGTTGCGGTCGTGATCTTCTTCAATTCTTCTATTTCTTCAATTTTTAGACTTAATACCTAGAAAAACTTCCCCGGACTTGATCTTTAGAATGCACTTGCCTTCTTCGGCAACGTCACCAAAAACTTGTTCGCCACTTTTCTACTGATAAGTTTAATAACTTTTTCTCAAAGATTTTGGCTATATATTAATGGTGCCGAAAATTTGTTCACGTAAAGTATAGCTGTTGTCAATACCACTTATCAAGATAGAAAAATGATGATAACTGCAAGTATACAGTTGCGATGTAGTTTTAAAAGATATCGATCCCACAAGGAAGGACTAGCTCTAAAGATCAATAAGGAAAATAGAATGAAGAAAATAAAATAAAATAATTTGAAGTTTTGGATAGGATGATTAGAATGAAGAATGGATAGATATATGTATGGAAGATTAGAGATTCTAATATATAGATTTTTCTAAGAAATAAGTATAGCAAAGAAAACATGCAAGTTCAACAAAGTTATTATGTTCAATAAACTAATCTAACATAATCGGTTCTAGACACTCAAATGTTCAATGATTCATTGCAGAGCAACACATGAAATGACTTTTCTAAATCTAGCGCAAATGAATCAAGACAATTACATAAACCTGGACAACAATATTGATATGCTTAGTACGGGTCACTCTCAAATAGCCACATTTAGCAAGTTACCATTCCAAAAATGTTGGCTCACAGATCCAGTGATTATACATAATCTCATTAACCCCGAAACTACTCTTAAAGTTAACTTTAAAGCATATAACTTGATTTATATAAAAGACTTAACACAAAATACGTATTATGACACATAGACATATCATAAACTTCGAAATAGAAACTATAAGTAGAAAGCAAAGCAAAATTGTAAGGTATGCAAGTGAAAGCTAAAGTTAATCAAACCGTACCACTCTTTAATAGGAGTCGTTAATTCTCGCAATTCCTGCGTCTGCTTTGAATTGGGTCTCGGCCCGTACAGAACCTCTTCTAGGATGCTATTCTTTGTGAATATCGAACAAACAAATGTTGAAGAATGAAAAATTTTATTGATAAGTGATTTGCAAGTACACTTATACAACAATTGCTCGAATATACAGAGAAATCAAGTGATAGAAATAAGGATTCGAATCACTTAAACATTTTCTCGCTAATACTTATGAACATAGTGAAATTATATATTTTATTCTCTATCTACACACACCATACGTAACCTTATAATTGCAATCTAATGCTCCCCATGCACGAAATTGTAAGGTCTGGAACCCTATTTATAGGGTTCGAAGGGTTGCGTCTATCCAAATGAAGAGTTGTATCCATTGGTGAAAGATTGCATCACTTCATTATGATTGGTTGAGAAGCTTCAATCTTATCCACAATGGATAAGCACCTTTTCATGATTAGTTGACTTCTGATAAGTGTCTTTTCATTGGTAGTTGATGGCGGCTGATGATGGTTGATCTCTCTTATCTGGCAGTTGGTAGTTAAGAAGATTTGACAAAAAAACCATCAGAGTCACCACTACGATATACAAGTCATGACCGTGAATACTTGTCTGGTAACTTTCTGTTCTGAAGTATACAAGTCACGACCGTGAATTGTGTTTTTCTTCAAAATTCTTCTTGTAACTTTACCGATCTTTGATAGCTTTGATCATAAGTCAAATCTTTAAGTTCCATGCATCTTTTCACACCTTTTTCACTCTTTTTACATAAAATTCCACTTTAGATCATTTTACTCCCAAGATTTACCTAGTATCTGCATTTGTATAAAAAAACAACTATATACCACATGAAATCTTTTATATGAAGCGCAAAAATGACTAAAACTATAGTATTTAGTGTATAAAATTATAATGATAATAAGTGTTATTATACACTTATCACCATGTCAAATTTCTTCAAAACTTCTCTGGCATATTTGGACTAACTGATGAAGATTCCATCATTAGTTTACTTGATTTGAAGTTCAAGAAAGAAATTGAGCTCTCCCATCATCGGCATCTCAAACTTACTCTTCATCTGCTTGCAGAATTCCTTACATAGCTTCTCATCAGTTGCTCTAAATATAATATCATCAACGTATATTTGGATAAGCAACACATCTTCTTTCCTTTGCCTGATAAACAGAGTTGTATCTGCTTTTCCCCTTTCATAGCCTTTGCTAATCAAGAAATTAGTCATCCTCTCATACCAAGCTCTTGGAGCCAGCTTCAATCCATAAAGAGCTTTCTTCAATTTGAAGACATGCTCAGGATTCTTCGCATCTTCAAAGCCTTAAAGATGGCGAACATAGACTTCTTCTTGAATGAATCCATTCAGGAAAGCACTTTTGACATCCATTTTAAATAGTTTGAAATTCATATGGGATGTGAAAGCACAAAGGATTCGAATAGCTTCAAGATGGGCTACTGGTGCATAGGTCTCATCATAATCGATGCCTTCTTGTTGGTTGTAGCCTTGAGCAAAAAGCCTGGCCTTATTCTCAAATACAATGCCATCTTCATCTAGCTTGTTCTTGAATACCCATTTGGTGCCGATAATTGATTTTCCTTTAGGCCTAAGAACTAGATCCCAAATATCATTATACTTGAACTGATCCAATTCCTCTTGCACTGAGATCATCCAATAATCATCTTCTTCTACATCTTCAAACTTCTTGGGTTTGTTCAATGATATGAAGGCTGCATGACTCATCATCCGACTGAGCTAACCTCACGTCATCACAGGATTATGAATATCATCAATTATGTTGTCTAGCGGATGGTTGCGATAAACTCTAATCTCTCTCAGAAGACTTGGGTCAACTGTTGGAGGATCGATAACTGGATGCTGAGGTGGAGGTTGATATTTGCCATCGTTGAAGTTGATAGAAAGATCTTCATCATCATCTTTGGCTTCCTTAGCTGGGGGCTCCTGTGTTGAGTTGGGTAGCATAACTTATAGCATATTGAGTTGATTTGAGAGCTGGGGAACTCCTTCATCTTCATCAGAGGGAAGTCTTTTTACTATGTTAGTTTAATCAAAATTTACATGCATAGACTCCTCTAAAAGGCCTGTACGCTTGACATATATTCTATATGCCCGACTGTTAGTTGAGTATCCCAAAAAGATACCTTCATCAGACTTAGTATCAAACTTTCCTAATTGCTCTTTGGTGTTAAGAACATAACACTTATAGCTAAAAGATCTTAGATGACCAATCTTAGGCTTACACCCTCGCCAAAGCTCATAGGGTGTTTTCTTAAGAACTAGGTGAATTGAAACCCGATTCAGGATATAACAGGTTCTGTTAACAGCTTCTCCCCAAAAGTACTTTGGTAGATTATTATCACTCAGCATAGATTGAGACATCTCAACTATTATCCTATTCTTCCTTTCTACAACCCCATTTTGTTGAGGCATATGAGGAGAAGAGAAGTTGTGGTCAATACCATGCGTTGAACAGAATTCTTCGAAACAGAAATTCTCGAATTCACATCCATGATCACTTCGGATTCTACAAAATTTAACTTCAGTTTCGTTCATTATCCATTTACTAAGTTTGATAAAATATTCATAAGTCTCGTCATTGCTACTCAGTAAGATTACCTATGTGCATCTCGTGAAGTCATCTACTACCACCAATGAGTACCTCTGACCACCCAAGCTCATAGGATGAATTGGGCCGAAAAGGTCAAGGTGGAGTAACTCCAACGGTCACTGAGTTACTACGTAATCTATTTATGTAAATGATTTCTTAACTTGCTTACCAAGTTGACAAGCAAAACACAGTTTATGCTTCTCAAAGCAGATATTAGGTAAACCCACAACTAATTGCTTTTTGACTAGTTTGGATAGAATGTTCATATTAATATAACCTAACCTTCTATGCCAAAGCTATGAATTATCCTCCTTAGATACAAAATAAACTTTAGTGGAGCCAAGGGATAAATCAATCATATAAACATTATTGATCTTAGTAGTAATGAGTATAGTTGAGTCAATCTTATAATCAATTACTTAGCATCCTACTGAGTCAAACATAACCTTCCTATCTTTGTCACAGAGCTGGGATACGTTGAGCAGATTGAACTTCAGACCCTTGACAAGAGAAACCTCTTTGATTGAAAGAGAGACACCAACCGTGCCACAACCTACAATCTTACCATTTTGGTTATCTCCAAAACAGACACTTCCATTTCTTTTACCCTCCAATGAGATGAGCTGGCTTTCATCTCCCATCATATTCCTTGAGCATCCATTATCCAAATACCACTTTCTAGAGTCATCAGTGGATCTAAGGCTCACTTGCAAAACAATCACATTTTCTTAGGTACCCATGCTCTCGAAGAAAGTGGATATCAAGCGATAAGGAAGCATTAGTATCTTCCAGATCGTCACTTCTCCTCACTATCTATTTAATGTTCTTCATTAATTTATTAGTCAATTTCATAACATCAAAGAGAGCCTAGGTGAATTCATCAATAGACAAAGGAAGTTCAGAATGTACCTCAGTTTGAGGAGCTTTTCCTTTATCACGCTCAGCCTCAAAATTAACAATGGAATGATCTCTATCAGAGGTAGATGATAAGCCTTCACCATGATTCTCGATAGCCATCAAGTAGAGGTTGGATGAGTCAGTAGCTTCTTCATTAGATGATGAAGATTCTTCTAAATCACTCCAAGTAGCAGTAAGTGCCTCATTTTTCTTGGAGAACCTCTTCTTAAACTGTCCTTCTTCACCTTTAGACATCTTGACTGGATGTGACCTTTCTCTCCATAGCCAAAGCATTTTATGTCTTTGCTGTGCTCCTTCTTTGGTACTTCCTCATCTCCTCGCCGATGCTAAGTTAACTTGGTTTTAGCGGGAAACTTCTTCTTGCTGTTGAATTTCCCATCCTTCTTAATGAAGCATTTGAAATGCTTGGTCAAAAGGGCCATTTACTCATCAGAGTCGCAGCTAGTTGACTCATCAGATGAATCTACTTTAAGGATAATGGCTTTTCCTTCCTTGCCTCAATTCCTTTTGGAGTCATATGAGTATTTCCTTAAAGACATCTCTTGAGTTTGTAAGGTGCCTATCAGCTCATCATCGCTGTAGGTCTTAAGATCATGAACCTCCTCGATAGCACTCTTCTTGGAATCCCACTCTACTGTAAGAGCGAAGAATCTTCTTGACGAGCTCCTCCTCGCTGAACTCCTTTCCAAGCCTCTTCAGTTCATTAACAATGTTAATGAACCTGGTATTCATGCTTTGAATACCTCACTAGAACCCATCGAGAACATCTCATACTCTCTTAGCATGAGATTGATCTTTGACTCCTTAACTTTATCGGTCCCCTCATAGGTAATCTCTAACTTCTTCCAGATCTCTTGTACTATTTCGAATCCTGAGACCCTGTTGAACTCAGTAAGATCTAACACACATTGTAAGTAATTAATCACTATGGCATTCTCTTTGAGAAGCCTCAGGTTAGCGTCATCGTAATCCTCTGGATCTACTGGCATACACACACCTTTCCTCACTACAGTGGGAACTCCAAGACCAAGCTCAATAGCGAGCCAGGCCTACATGCTTTGAGACTAGATGAAGTTATTCATTCAATTTTTTTGGAATGTATAATGATTACCATCAAATAGAGGTGGTCTATTAATAAACATTCCTTCTTTAAGGAGAATTGCTTGACTAAAACTGGAACCATAGTTGTTGTAAGCCATTTATTGATCTTACTCAAAGATGATTAGTCTAAAAGATAAGCAACTGCTCTGATACCACTTGTTGGTCCGTAAACGGGCTCTTAACAACTGCAAAGGGGGGTGAATGCTGAATTTGGTAACTTTTAGATTTTTTACGATTAGTTGCCAAGTTCGGTTTTTATATGTGTGTTCAGTATGTGTGCTGAGTGTGATATAAAAATGAATAAAGTGCTCAGGTTTGCTAGCATAGTTTATCTTCAATCTTTAGCTAAGTAACACTTACTCAGCATAGATAGGATAATAGGCAGTATAATGAATGAGAGAGAGATGAATGAGTTGATCACTAATCAAGCTAAATGCTTAAAGTTAGAATGTCAACACCTAAGATTTATCCTGGTTTGGCCCCTAACCAACCTCTAGTCCCCGGATACCATCTCTGAGATTTAATCCACTAGTGAGTCATTCCTTCAATAGGCGGAGAAGCCTTTACAGCGGGTAGACACGATTACAGAAAGTACCTTCCTTTCTAACTACTGCTCAACTCAGTTTGGGTACCCTTCCCAAAATGACAGTTAGATTAATACAAGAATGCGAACTAAATTCAGCTTATATAAAAGTTGAATCCTTACAATGTTAATCTAAGTAATTTCTCTCAATTACAAATAGATAAGACTTTTGATGTTTACTGATTGTTTGCGGTGGAATTTCTTTGGAAGCTAGAGTAAATTGCGTAGTGTTTTAGCTCTTAAGAAATTCGAGGTGATTCACCAAGTTTGAACGTCTACTCCATTCTTCTATTTGTACCTTGAAGCTTTGAGAAGTAGCCATTGCAAACTTTACGAGATCGTTGATCTTCAATTTATCATCTCTTCTAATCTTTCGAATCTTCCGGTTAGAGACAGATTCTAGGATGTTTAGAGATAGAATTTAAATGTTGAGGCACGATAAAATTTTGTTGATAAAATATCATTTATCTTCAATCAATCTAGTTCTGAGAGAGGCGCGCTACAATGCAACGTGGAGTCTTCCCATTGGATAACCTTGCTGACGTTGGTAGAATCATGCTAAGACACTTGAGACGTGGCCACATAACAGAAATTCCTTTTTCTTAGATTGTAGCGAAGAATCTTTAACAACTGTACTAACATTTTTGACATTGTGAGGACCACAGGAATCTTCATTAATTTCAACGCCTTTTATCCTGAAAAGCACTAAAAGAATATTCCATTCCATCACAGATAACGTTAGTAGCACATGCGTCATTAAGTCTCTATGTGTCACCCCGAACGTGCTTTTAATTAAATAAAAGCAGAAACTCAGCACGAGCTGAGTGAAGTAATTCTAAACTATGTAGTACTCAGCATAGACTCGACTTTTTCTACTCTAAGTCATAACTTAATTAATCATCCAGTAAAACTGAGTTATTCTCCCTTGTATAAACTCAAGTCAGCTTTATTAATTAAGAGTCTACTTAGTAGTCAATTAATTTCACTATCCTAGATAGTTTTCTATTTCCAAACTACTCAGTATAGTAAAGTGCTATTAACTTGGGTTCTACACTTTTTGGTTGGATTTGGTTGTTGGTTGTTGAGTACCTAAAATCTTTGGAAGGGATCTATTCCTTGCCAAAGTAGATGTTTCAAAAGGTGTAGTTACCTTCAAATGAGTGATAAAGATGTTGTAGACTCTCCATTCAAGTTTAAACCTGCCTAAGTGATCTCTACATCTCAAGTTTGTTTAAATGATCTCTACACCTCAAGCTTTTCTTAAAAGATGAAATAAACCTCAAATTGCTTAGGAGATGAACAAGTGGACCCTTGTGATCTAAGTTCATGCCCTTTCCATGAAATTAATCTAACTAACCTAAAATTTAAAAGTGTTGGTGATCAAAGTTTTGTGTTTCGCTCAAGAACACTCATGAACATAAGAAGAAATTCTCTCCCATGCTCTCTTGATCTTTTCTCTCTCTCTCTCTCTCTCTCTCTCTCTCTCTCTCTCTTTGATCCTTTCTCTTTTTTCCTTCCTCTCCCTTGACTGAAATTTAGTCCTCCTTTCGTAGAACTCCCTTCAATCCAAAGTCTACCTAGGATTACTTTTTAACCCATACTTCTAGCCCATACCTCTCTTTAACCCATACTTTCTTACTTCCTATTTGTCAAATCCATCATTTCATTTGATGTAAAGTATCCTAGGTAAGGTGGAGGAGTGGTTATGCAGTGATCATGTTCGAGCATGTGGGTAAAAGTTACTTTTTTGGTTTAAAATGGTAGAAATTACAATTTTTGTTATGCTGGAAAGTTGATGTTGGTAACGACATTGGCAATGTCGTTAATGACATTAGCCATGTCGTTAACGATATGGCTTCTTTGCCTTGGTTTTTTTATGTTGAAATTGTCTAAAAAGATTAAGGCTTAAAGAAACAAAGCAAGCTTCCTCTAGATGAATTCAGGACCTTGTAAAAAGAGAAAAAACTAGCAAGGAAAAATAAATTCTAGCTTTATCATTGAACTCACTAGTCAAGAATGAAATCTCGTGCTCACAGGCTACCCCTCATGGGATCACTGCTGATATGAGATTAGTATGATCCCACAATTAACAGAATATTGGGGTTTAGAGATGATACTTGACCGGTTACGGTTGGCACTACTTGGGATGGAAACTTTATGATGATTAGAAGCTTTTATCCTAATAAGGCGCTGTCAGGGACTGATCTCTCCATGCCCCTTGCCAATTGCCCATTCAGTAATGATTGCCCTTGAAGTTTGACGAACCATTGGAGAAAGAAGATTAGCCATGCGCCTCCGTTCTTTTGTTGAGAGTCCCATGTGCAGACTATAGAAAGTATGTTGATGATGTGGACATAGAAAGTTCGCTAATTGTAAAAAGTAAGGAAAAGGTATGAACTGTAGAAAGTTCATTGGTTGTAAAAAGTTTAGAAAGAGTGGAAACTGTAGAAAGTTTGCTGATTGTAAAAAGTCATAAAAGATGAAAATTGTAGAAAGTTCGTTGACTGTAAAAAGTTTGAAAGATGATGTGGATTGCAGATAGTTCGTTGACTATAAAAAGTCTAAAAGCAGATGTGAATTGTAGAAAGTCTATAGACTGATAAAAATCTGAAAGAGGATCCGGACTGTAGAAAGTCCATTGACTTTAAAATGTCCAAAAGAAGATGCGGACTATAGAAAGTTTGTTAATTATAAAAAGTTTGCAAAGAAATGTGGATTGTAGAAAGTCCTTTGATTGTAAAAAGTCTGAAAAGAGATGTGGACTGTAGAAAGTTCATTGACTGTAAACAAGTATGAAAAGAGATGTGGACTGTAGAAAGTCTATTGGCTGTAAAAAGAGGTAGACAGATTTGGACTGCAGAAAGTTCATTGACTCTAAAAAGTCTGAAAAGAAATGCGGACTGTAGAAATTTTGTTGACTGTAAAATGTCTCAAAAGAGATGTGGACTATAGAAAGTCCATTGACTATAAAAATTTTGAAAAGATGTGTGGACTGTAGAAAGTTTGTTGATTGTAAAAAGTCTAAAAAGAGATGATATGGATTGTAGAATGTCCGGGAAGGTATGCGGACTGTCGAAAGTCTGCGATACATTTCACTTGTGAGGTAACCTCAAGTTGATTGTTACTAGCAGAAATGCTGGGGAGAGGATGAGAGTCATGTGCTTCATGCCTTTGAAAATACATCGATTGTGGTAAGTCTTTGTCGAAATCGATTGTGGGATGGTTGACCATTACGACCTGAATTATATGCCCCTTATGAGTTGACCATGGATTGACTATAACCCTCGGCACTACTAAGGAAAGGATGAAAGCCGTGTGCTCCATACCTTTGATGATGTGTTGACTTTGGTGAGTCTTCATCGAAATCCGGTATGGGATGGTTGACCATTGCAGTCTGAATTGTATGCCCCTTGTGAGTTGATCGTGGGTTGATTGCGACCCTCAGAATTGTTGGGGAAAGGATGAAAGCTATGTGCTCCATCCCTTTGATGATATGTTGACTGTTGTGTGTTTGAAATAGATGCGCCTTATGAGTTGAAGGGGTACTTGCAAGAATGAGGAAATTTATTAGTGAATGCTTGTGACATGTGTTTTAAAACCTTTATTGAAATTGCTAAAAGAAAATTTTTTTTCCCTTTCAATCAAGAATAAAAACATGAGGGTTCTGAGAAATTTTTCTTCAGGCCCATGATAAACGTGGAAATTTGAGTTTGAGATTTTATGGGATGTCTTGATGGCCACTCCATTGTTTTGGGAGTCTTTTGTGATGTTGTAACACTACTGAATGAGGCTAAGTAGGCTTGAATTTGACAAAAGTTGAAATGACTTGAGTTAGGCCATTGTTATTGCAAACTTTGATGATGTGTTGCTTCAACGTCTTCTTGACACTTGTAGTTTCCTCATGTGGTGGTAGAGTGTTTTGCTTCTCGGAATGACATTGCCTCAGTTTAACATCGCCTTGACCTGTAAGTGACATGATGCATATGCATGAATGAATGACTTTATGCACAAACACAATTTATCACATGATGTATGTTTATCTATTGCAGGCATCGTTGGCTTTGGAGCATTGGGCTCGGTTGAAAGTAGAAGCTTCATTACATGAGGAACCTTTCAGAGGTTTCCTAGTTGATACCCTCCTATGCTGGTGCATGAGTGCCCCTAGAATTTATCTCGTTGGGCATTCCATGGTTGCCTTACTGGGCATTCCATGGTTGCCTTACGATCGATGGTCGAGTTTTGTAAACATTTATTCTTTAGAGTGATGATGGATATGGGTCCAAATCAAAGTTTGATTTTATGGATGAATCAGAGTCGAGTTCAAAGCCTGAATTTGGTTTGAAGAGGATCTGGATGAGTCATCAACTTTTTGATGCTCGCTCCCTTCTTTCGTATAGCGTCAATGATGTTAATGTTGATCCCAAACCATGTTGGTGATGCTCACTTTGAAGGTGATAATGAGAGCTTGGAAGCTTTTTACTTGAAGTATTGTAAGTTACTTCTTATTGGGATAATCCTCTCTGACAGGGAAATAAGAATATATTTATCCTAAGTTCTGGAGGAGATAAACAATGCCTTATGCCATTCTGAGGAGGAGATGTTGTTGCGATATTCTACCGTTGGCATGCAATCAATCAAGATAAACATATGCATAAAGATTCAGCAAGGATGACAATTCATTGATGAACCAAATAGGGGTATGAATTTTTCAAATGATTTGACTCCTGTAACCAATTAGCCCTTTCAGGTTTTCTAATCAATGTGCTTGCTTTTCTCTCGATGTCCTAAGTTTTGTCTGAGCTGGCCTTTTCAAGTTTTTAACTCAATGGACTATTTTTTTGTGTTTTGAAAAGAGGCCCTGATTTTTGCTCAACTAGTAGAGTGATAATTGAGAGGCTAATTACTTTTCTATACTTCTTTTTACATGATTTATTTCTTTCCATTAGACGTGATAGCATTTGAGCCTATCTTGGTGGATTCATATCCATAACTTTAACAACTTCTTCATTAAGCATTTTCTGATTAATTTGTTGGTCGCTCCTGCCACTCTGTTGGATTTAAGGTATACATGGTTATGAGTGATGATGCACGATATTCACCTTTTCATTTGTTCTCCCTACTAATGATTCCTTTATATCCAAATAGAGAATGAGTGATTTTTTGAGGATGGAAGGATTCAAAACATTTATCAAACATAGCTTAATTCCATTGAATGTAAAGAAATGTTGTCTATTGGTACTCCTTCAATAGTGTGATGATCGGTCTACAAATGGTGATGAGCCGTACGATGAAGTTGTTGACACATTGAAATGCCTAATTCTTTCTTTGTGTCTTCGGCACTAGCATAATGTTGGCCAACCGTTTCAGGTGTTAAATAATTTGGGGAACTTAGCTTCAATTTTCTTCATTACCTCTTTCTGCCCATTTTTGTCTCGATCGTGTTATCTTTTGTTTAACTAACTTAATGGTCAGTGGAGATTTTGTGTTTGGCGATCTTTTTGTCGACCTCTGGCATGTCTTCATAGGATCAGGAAAATGCTATCACGTGTTGTCTAAGTACCTATTTATCTCTCATTTTTCATCAAGAGTCAAATCTTTTGAAATTATTATAAGGAATTCATTTACAGCCAAATTAATTTCATGCGATGATGTGTCATGCATGCTAAAAAACATTATGTTCATGTTCACAAGAATGTGTGATGTCATTCGAAAGGATAACAAGCAAGCAAGCAAAGTTTGGTGCATTCGAAGATTCAAAAGCCTCATTGACAGAGTTTGTTAACATAAAAGAGTTTAAAATACTAACTATTACATTATTAGCATCCCCATCCTCCACATGTGGAAGGTCTTCTTTCCCAATCCTCACCATTTCGTATTAGTACTCATTAGCTGGTTTCCCCACTGGTGTATCCAAGAATTCTATCCACTCAAGCTTTTCAGCTTTCTCAAAACCTCATTGTAAGAAGTGAAAGTGTCAGTCCTGAGCCTCTATCGGTAGACTAGAAATGCCCCAGCCAATAGCTTTACAATCATCTTAGACAAACTGAGCTTATCCTTGAGTAGCACCTGGGTGGCCATCCACCTATTATAGTAAGGTTTGAACAATTCCTTGGGTCTTTGCTTGATGACCTCAACATGTTATATGGTGGTCTTTATTTCAGAATTGAAACCATACTACTCTATTAGGGCCTTTGAGAGGTTCTTCTAGTCATGAGCTACTTTGAAAGGTAGGTTGTTGTATAATTCCATGGCTGGCCTTCCTAGTGTAACAATAAAGAGCTTAGCTATCATCTTATCACCGATCTTCATAGCTCTCATCACAGTTTGGTAGTTGATCAAATATGATCGAGGATCTCTTTCTCCCTCATACTTCACTAATCTCGGCATTACAAAGTTTTCGAGAAGCCACTCATCATCATCTACAACTGAAGGGATATGGTAGAATTTGGGCTGGAAACTATGGAATTGGCTAGCATGAGTAGCCAAAAACTGTTGCCATATGTCTTCTATGCTGGGAGGTATATACTGGGGGACTGTCCATTTGGTCCCTTGCTGAAAATTGAGTTGAGGAGAAGTGAATGATGTGGTCCTTTGGTTAAACTAACCTTAGGGGACTGTGGTGCATCTAAGAGTGACCATAAAGTTGGGATCAAACGATGCCTGGGCCGTGACCCGATATTGCGGTGGTTGGACCATGAAGTTCAAGCCTGTGTTGAAGGAGGATGAGACACTCAGATTTTGAGGGATAGCTAGTTGTGGGGCAAAGCTCTTAAGTGGTGGGATGGAACTATACAAAGAGATTATCGCCCTTGCAGATACTGCTGGTTGATGCCAACCTGGATGAAATAGACCTAAGCCAACCAACTCCTGATCAACCTACCCTTGATCGAAAAGGTTTTAGGGTTGAGTAACCCCGGAAGGCATTAGCTTGCCTTAACCATGAATGATCATTACCCCCAGAAGTCTAACCTATCTGAAACTAACCGAACTATCCTGGACCTTGAACGTATTAATTCGGTGCTTGGGATAGCGTTAACCCAGTTTGGTCATGGTGGTATTGAGGTTGCGAGGTTCGTGGGCCAAACTTGAAGGTATTGGGAGGATTTTCAAATGGATCACTTGATGATGAAAACATATTAGTAGCAAAGCCAAGCCTCCTAACCATAGAATGGCTAGCAATGGTGGGAACCTTGGTGACTTCCAATTAACTCTTGGTCAGAAAGCCTATCTGAGGCTCAATCTTCATGTTAACGAGGAAGGATATGGAACTGTAGCGCTTGAACAAACTAGTTGCTGTAAAGAACATCACTTAAGACATCTGTGATCTCTTGACCTGAACTCAACTACTAGACTGTCGACCTTTCAAGCATGGCTAGATCATCTCTTTCGAAACCACCTAGAGGATGTGATATTCCGAAACTCCGACCTTAAACAAAGACTAATCTCCAATTCGAACCAAAATTTGAACTTGAACCCGAACCCAAATCCGAACCCGAGTCTTCACTGGAGTTAGTGTGTGGAATGCCCTCCGATGGAAAGTTCTCTTAGAAAGCCACGATGGGGAAATCCGGACGAGACGGGGAATCAGCCTCTTCCAAGCCTTAACCGAAGCAAACACAATCGAACAACTTGTAAGATATGAAATACATGTTTGATATACTTGATGCTAATGTGTGAAATGCATATGACGTGGCTGCATCACAAAGGGTTAATATGCTGTGGTGCGATAAAATTCATTTTTATCAATCGATTTGAAACATACAGGGTTAGTCATTAGTAATAAAGACATAACTCAAATGATAACAAGGCCCGAACCTTGTGGTGAGGGCTTGAGGTTAAGGTGACATCTATGTGATGTCGAGGGTTGTGTTTGTTAATCCTCTTAGAACAAGCAGGTCGATTGCTATAATACCTTTGTCGTAGTAGGCTTGCGGTTGAGGTGTGACTCATGTTTTGCCAATTCATTTGGAACAAAATAGGTTGACTTCCGTAATACCCATGTGGTAATAGGCTTGGTTTTAAAGTGTGACTTATGTTTGCCAATCCATTTGGAATAAACAGGTTGATTTCGTAATACCCATGTGGTAAAAGGATGAGGTTATGATTTGTGTTTACCAATCTTCTTGGAACAAACAATTTGATTGCCATAATACTTGTGGGGTAAAGGGTTGAGGTTATGACTTGTGTTTACCAACCCGCTTGGAACAAACAGGTTGATCATCGTAATACCCGTGTGGTAAAAGGCTGAGATTATGATTTGTGTTTGGTAATCTGCTTGGAACAAACAATTTGATAGCCATAATACCTATGGGGTAAAAGGCTAAGGTTGTGACTTGTGTTTGGCAATCCGCTTGGAACAAATAGGTTGATCGCCATAATACACATCAAGTAGTAGGCTTGGCTATGAAATTTGTGTTTGCTAATCTGCTTGGAACAAACAACTTGATTGCCATAATACTCGTGGGGTAAAAGGCTGAGGTTGTGACTTGTGTTTGCCAATCCGCTTGGAACAAATAGGTTGATCGCCGTAATACCCATGTGATAAAAGGTTGAGGTTATGATTTGCGTTTGTCAATATGCTTGGAACAAACAATTCGATTGCCATAATACCCATGGGGTAAATGGCTAGGCATTTTGAAAATTCACAACTATGGCTCTTTCTCGTGTTGTTAGGTGACTTCGTTCGGCATTTGCACAATTATGTGAGTCTAGGTAAATATTGCATTGTACCCTTAGGTGTAAAAATCGACTACTCTATGTGACTCTTAGTTTAGTGAGTTTATTGCCCCGAACGGGCAGAGGTTTTGGTGCCAAGCAAGCACCGCTATACTTTGGGAATTTGTGATCCTAATCATAGGTGACACTATCTTAGCATATTTTGTGAACATAGGTGTGTGATATTAGTGTGACCTTAGGTTTGTGGTGGCATGATGAATATGTCATAAATGAGTGTATGCATAATCGTGTTTGCACAAAAGATGGTGGTTAGAATGATGTTACATACGATATATGAAAAAAGAAAGCGATAAACACACAGCACATAGCATGCAACTCACTTCCTTCGACCTTATATCCCCTCGATAACGGTTAAGCTTCTAAATCTAGCTTGGGTCATCTTAATACCATGAGGTATTAAGGAACGCACCTGCAAGAAGTTACACAATTTGTTTTGGTAAACCTAGAGAGAGTGTCTACGATTTCTTATATGAGTTAGGTCATGGGTTGTTGATGTAGAAGGTTCTTGTTGCAGTACGATACACACCAAGCCTCTCCCCAAATAGGTGCGAACGAGGGACATCCATATGGTATAGCAACAAGTGATCCACTTGCTAAGCATCCTTAGTCACCATGGGTTCGCAACTAATCTTTAAAGGCTAAGCCATCTAATAAATATGATTTTGAAATACTGTAAGCGTGGATTTAAGTCATTTAACGACTTTTCAATACTCATCCAAAATCTTTTAAACTTTTAAGTTTATAAAAAATATTTCCCTAGTGAAGTCCCCACTATGAGCGGATGACGTTCAACCCACGCAGTTGCCGCGAGGTGTTGGTCCCGTGAGATGGGGCGTGGGTTTGTGAAAAAAAATCTTTTGGTTTAAAGTTGAGGTGCTTGAAGATAATTTTCAATCTTAAAAGACTCAAGACCTAAATCTCTAGCCTATGGTACTCAAAGTCGCCACCTGGATCAGCTCTTCTAGGAAAACTTGGTACAACTTAGATCTGTTAAGCCTAAGCGGTACCATAGTTTAGAGATTCGGATCTAGGATGAGTTACTTACTTTGTTGTTATTTGAGTTAACAATATTCCTGTTTGGAAACCACACTTATGATATTTCGATTCAATCTAGATGTTTTCGGCTTATGTTTTTGGTTATTTAGCGTTGCATGTAGAAAGTTGTAAATAAAGTACGAGAAAGTAAACACGTAGGAAAGTAAATGTGCCTAATCTAAGGGATTGATTATATCTTGGGATGGGGGATTTATAAATCGCCTAAATACATCGATATCTAACAAATGTTATATTTGATAAATGTGATACCCGAAGGAAATTAAACCCTAACATCCAACTATTCTAAACTAACTACATCCACAAAGGTTAGCACATGGGATATTCCACAACAGAGATATGTACCAAGTGTAACATATATGCTCGATTTTGATTTTGGCAAGCTTCGTGTGGTCAAGGTAAAAACAATGAAGATTTCGAAGTTCTTATTTTATGAAAACGATTCATTTTTATTTTCAACTATATTAGTCATTTTTATTAGTGAAAATGTCATATGTTATCCTAGAACTTGAGTTTTCTTCATGTGGGTGACCTAAAACAATATTTAGAAACATAAATCTAGGCTGAACATGCATAACATAGCCATCATTTGGGTTAACAATGGTAACGATGTCATCTATATCGTTACGGAAATCCCTGTGAAGGGTGATATTGATATGGATCCAAAGCGCTTCCGTTGCTACTCCAAACCTTAATAAACATTTGAATACATTACTAAATCATATATAACTCCTAAATAATTACAATTTAGAAGTTTTTTACCCCCAATTATGCATTTCAAAACTCAGAAGGGTCTCAGTGGGTCGTTTCGGGCTAAAACGATTCGAAACGGAGCAAAACGAAGCAGAATTGGATTCTGCCAAAGCAATGTTGTTAGCAACATGAGGCCATGTCATTAACAAAATGAGGAAATGTTGTTAACAACATGGGTCTATGTCATTAATTACATTTTTTATGTCACTAACGATAACAAAATTCTAAACCTGTAGAAAACACACATAAACAGCACAACCAAAATCCGAAACTTCAAACGATCATAACTTTTGCTATACTTAACCGATTTAGATGATATTTATCATTATAAAAAACTCAAGATGTATAGAATAAGTTTATGTAAACAAAATAATCAAAAAATTTTGAAACCATACTGAATTTCCAGTAAAACAATTGGGTGTGCAAAATGGAAAAAACCGTAAAGAAAATGAAACTTAAAAAAGGCAAGCATTTAAATGTAAGCACAAACTCTAGGAACTCAGAGGCTTACCCCGTAGTCATGAATCCACTTTCTTTAAGGTTCATTAAGTCTTCTGAGAAGCTCTCCTTGTCACTTTTTGGTTGGATTTGGTTGTTGGTTGGTGATTTACCGAAAATCTTTGGAAGGGATCTATTCCTTGCAAAAGTATATGTTTTTGAAGGTGTAGTTACCTTAAAATGAGTGATAAAGATGTTGTAGACTCTCCATTCAAGTCTTAACCTCAAGCATTGCCTAAGTGATCTCTAAGCCTCAAGTTTGCTTAAATGATCTCTACAACTCATGCTTTGCTTAAAAGATGAACTAAACCTCAAATTGCTTAAGAGATGAACAAGTGGACCCTTATGACCCAAGTTCATGCCCTTTCCAAGAACTTAATCTAACTAACCCAAAATTCCAAGTGTTGATGATCAAAGTTTTATGTTTTGCTCAAGAACACTCAAAAATATAAGAAGAAATGCTCTCCCATGCTCTCTTGATCTTTTCTCTCTTTTCCTTCCTCTCCCTTGACTAAAATTCAGTCCTACTTTTGTACAAATCCCTTGAATCCAAAGTCCACCTAGGATTAATTTTTAACCCATAATTCTAGCCCATACCTCTCTTTAACCCATACTTTCTTACTTCCTTTTGTCAAATCCATCATTATATTTGATGTGAAGTATCCTAAGTAAGGTGGAGGAGTAGTTTTGCAGTGATCATGTCCGATCATGTGGGAAAAAGTTACTTTTTTGGATGAAAATTCTAAAAATTACAATTTTTGTTATGTTGGAAAGTCGATGTCGGTAACGACATGGCTAATTAACCACCGGAGGTAGAGTGGCTCTTTATGATCCCTTGTAGTTTCTTCAGTCGAAGAATTCCCAAGCTGAATGGGATTATGTCTGAAAACCCGACCACTACGGGTTACCCTTAAGACTACATTCTCGATCACCCTCATTTCAGTGGGTGTTTTCCAAGGGTACCGCGCCTCCTCTCTCCTCTTCTTCATGTTTTTCAATTAAAAAGAATCCAAGTTAATCGGCCCCTTACCGTATAAGATCTCCTCACCCTCTACTAAATGGGCACCATCCTTGTCTCCCCTTCTCAGGGACTTCAATGTATACCAATCCAAGTCGATGGACTTTGCCTACTTCCTTCTCACTTCTAGCTCCTCCTCCTTTTCGTTCACACCATCCACCCCATATACTGAATCAAATAGGTCATAGTCTGCCATTCTACACTCAACAAACATAGAGAATGACCCCACTGAATTCACCCCTGTGGCAGACTCAATAAGCATGTTCATAACTTGATTAGAGGGGATACCGATCCCTACACCAAAGATACAATGGTTCCACTCTTGGAGGTGCCATTCTATATTGAACCCTGTCTCAATAATGTCGATGAAGCCCATGTACTCATTAACAGGCAGGCGATCACGAATATCCAATTGTGTTCATTCAATCAACATCTTCATGAGTCACTCTATGGTGGGCTTGTGCTTGATCACCACCTAGATGGACATCCACCTTTGTGCATACACCCTGAAAGGCTCATACTCATCTTGCCTTCAGGCCTCTAGATCCCTCATTCCCAATTTAGGCCTCTTCATAAACATGAATTGATCTCGGAATGCTCTGGAAATGTTTCTCCAGCTGTTCCACATAATGGGTGACTGGTTCATATACCATTCGCTTGTTGTTCCTATTAAAGAGAAAGGGAAAAGAGTGGCCAGCATTTGCTCTGATAGGTCTTGGGCCCACATGAACGCCTCAAATTTGAGGACATGGAAATATGACCCCTCGCTTCCATCATATGAGGCCATCACCCCAACACTAAAACCTAGACAACTTCACTACATTCTCCCCCCAACTTTCGATGAGCTAGCCTCCTCTTCTATCGCTGCGTATGGAGCTCTCTATTCGTTAATGGCCATGACGCGCTCTCCTTGACTAGCCTACACTACCATCTTTAGCACCCAACCTGATTGAAATCCTGAGTCAACAGAACAAATTAGATCCCCAATCTCATTCCCCAATCAATCCAACTTCCTTCCTCCATCAACATTTCTAAGCTCATTATCCTTAGCCTGAACAATCACTCATTATAAAAATAGCGGTTCCCCCCAATATTCTTCCTATCATTGTATACTCATCCATCTTCGTCTTCATCACTTCTTCAATTAACATCCATCTCCAGATGTATTCACAAAAACTCTCCCCTTCATTCTAGGTGCAAGCTATAAGCTCTTGCATTCTGATCCTAGGTTGCTCTAGGAATAAGAAGTGCTCCCTAAATGCATTGGATATCCTCTCCCAACTCTCCTTCACCATCCTTGGTGTCCCTAATAAAGAACAGGGGATTAACTCAGCCATCAATTCATCAGAATAACCTTTTACCCATAACAAGGCCTCAAACTTGAGAAGATGGAAAGATGGTGAGTCTTTTTCATTGAACACGGGCATCACAAAGATTGAAATTTAGGTCCTTGCATTAAAAGGACCCCCAAAAACCTAGAGAACTGGCTCCTTAATCAAGAGTAGCCATGACACGCCTCTCATCTACTCTAGCCTCCATGACCATTACAAACTCTCCAGTCACCTCTCCAATGCACTACAACATCTACTTCTCTCCCAGCCCTAAATTTATCATCCTCACAGCTCCATCAAAATGTGGGAGTGGGTTGGTCTTGCTGCTCAGCTTCAACCTTGGCTCCGCCACCACCTCATCCCTTACAAACTTCTGGATGGCCTTCAAAAGATCTTGGCAAATATTTGTGGGGTGGCCTACCGCTACATAGTAATTGCAGAAATAAGGTGGCGCCAGGTTTTCAAGCTATCTAACTTCTTCAGCTCATGCAACTTGGTGAAGAGAAAGCCTAGGTTGGCTTCATATGGAGAGATTTCATGATATTCTTCCTTTGATAACCTTACCGTTGCATGATTGCAAGATTTTGACTATACTAATTTAGATGGGATTATATTCGGTGATGTTGTCAAAAACCTTGTTCCCCACTTTTCTACTGATAAGATAAAAGTTTAAAATGTGAACTGGTGTTGTCAATACCGCTTATTAAATAGAAAAATGGTGACCACTACAAGTATACAATTTCGATGTAGTTTTAAAAGATATCGATCCCACAGGGAAGGAATTCAGTTCTTAAGACCAACTAGAGTTACGGAATAAAAGAAATAATATAATTAGTTATTGGTGGGTTTGGATGGATTAGATGATGGATTGATGAATAGGCAGATACATGAACAGATTAGAGAAGATGTAAACTATATAGATATTTACTAAGAATAAGCATAGTAGAGAAAAACATGCAAAATCATCAAGAATATTTCATACACTAGATAACTTCAACAAACTTGGTTCTAGACTCCCAAATATTTAATAATTAACCACAAAGAAACACATGAAATGACTTTTCTATACCTAAGGTAAACGAATTATGACACTTATAAGAAACTAGATAACAATATTACTATGCTTAGTATGGGTCGCTCTCACATAGCTATATTTAGCAAGTTAGCACTCCAAAAATGTTGGCTCACTAAATAGCGTTATAATCACAGATCCAGTGACTATACACAATCTTGTTAACCCTGAAATCACTCTTAAAGTTAACTCGAAAGTATATAACTTAATTAATATAAGAGATGCAAAACTTAATACTCATTATGACACGTAGACATATCATAAACTTCGAAATAGAAAGTATAAGTAGAAAATAAAGTAAAGTTGTAAGGTATGCAATTGAAACCTAAAGTTGATCAAACCGTATCCACTTTTTAATGGGAGTCGTCAATTCCCGCAATTCCTGCGTCTACTTTGAATTTGGTCTCCACTGGTATGAACCTCTGCTAGGATGCTATTCTTTATGAATATCGAACAAATGAATGTTGAAGAATAAAAACTTTTATTGATAAGTTCTTTACAATTACACTCATACAACAATTTCTTGAATCAGTGGAGAAATATAGTGATAGGAATAAGTATCAAATTACTTATACATTTTTCTCACTATAACTTTGAACATAGGGAAATCTATATATTTTCACTCTCTATCTATACATGCATACACATTTTCTTCAACTATATCACACCATGCATCACATCCCACTCTCACTCACGAAAATGGTTAGAGTTGAACCTTATTTATAGAGTGCGAAGGGTTGCATCTATCCAAATAAAGAGTCATGTCTATTGGCGAAGGGTTGCATCACTTCAATATGATTGGATGCAAAGATTTATCCTGATCCACAATGGAAAGGCACCTTTTCATGATTTGTTGACTTCCAAAAGGTGTCTTTTCATCTTGTAGTTGATGGTGGTTGATCGTTCTTATCCGGTGGTTGGTAGTTGAGAAGAGTTTACCAATAACCATTAAAAGTCTCGATCGTGAATAACATGTCACGATCGAGACTAATGGTTGATAACTTTCTATTTTGAAGAATAACAAGTCGTGACCGTGAATGGGTGTCATGATCGTGAATTGTGTTTTTCTTCAAAATTCTTCTTGTAACTTTATCGATCTTCGATAGCTTCGATCCTAAGCCAAATCCTTGTGTTCCACTCATCTTTTTGCACCTTTTTCACTCTTTTTACGTAGAATTCCATCTTTGATCATTTCACTTCCAAGATTCACCTAGTTTCTACACTTGCATAAAAAACAACTACATACCACGTGAAATCTTTTATATGAAGTATAAAATGAATCCAAAAAATATCATTTTATGATTGAAAATACCAAGATAATAAGTGTAATTATACACTTATCATCGCAACCGGCTCAGACTGGACAAACTGTATTGCAACTTGCTTACCTTTAGACTATGAAGGGTTAGTGGATGACGATCCTGAGTCATTCTTCCTGAACAATGTCTTACTGGTAGGTTGTCCCACTGGCGTCTCTAAGGATTTAATCCACTCCATCCTTTCAGCCTTTTCGAACACTTCTGTGTTGGAAGAAAAGTTATCCATCCCCAGCCTCTTCCTATAAGCCGGCAAAGCTCCGGCCAATAAGTTTGCAATCATCACAGGTAAACTGAGACGATCTTTCAGTAGGACCTGGGTAGCCATCCACCTATTAAAGTAAGGCTTGAAAATCTCATCAGTCTTTTACCTTACAGCCTCTAAGTTCTGCAAAGTCATCTTCATCCAGGAGTTGAAACCGTACTGCTCTACTAGCTACTGATAGGCTCTCCTAGTTGTGGGATGCCTCTGTGGGCAAGTTATTGTACCATTGATTGGCCCGAGCTACCAACGTCACAATGAACATCCTAGCTAGCATTTTGTCATTGACTCAATGAGCTCGCATCATCGTCTCATAATTTGTTAAGTGGGCTTGGGGGTCTCCCTCTCTGTTATATTTCACCAACTTTGGCATTAAAAAGTTTTCTGAGAGCCATTCATCACTTGACGCTACCAGTGTTGCTAGATAACTGTCGAGCTGGAAGCCTAGGTATTGATTGGATGAGCAACTGAAAATTGATACAATAGCTCCTCCATGATGGGTTAGAACGCCAAATAGCCCATCTCCGTCTAAGCCTAGAAGTTGTACTTATTGTAAGGGCTCTAGGGATAGGAAGGATCCTTGGGAGGAAGTGCTAAACTAGGATGGGCCATGGATTGACTCGACTAGTATGCTAATGATGCATTGAAACTCGCACCATAACCGAATGAAGAAGCCTGAAAATTTCCCATTGGCCATGATTGGGGAAAGAATCCCTGCATAGGGGGGGATGAAATTTGAATATGGGCTCCTTGGCCTTACTGCTGCCACAACTAGCTGAAAACCTTGCTAATAACTTGACTACCCGGGTAGAACTGACTGATCCATTATTAACTAATCTGCCCTCACTCCTGCCTAACAACTACTTCCTAAAGCTTATCCTAAGATGAAACCTATTTGACCCAACCGGGGGGGAACTGTGATTGACCGATGACTTGGGAGTCCCCTGCACTAAACTGGCCACCAGATGATGGTAATGTATGAGTAGTAGAGCAAGGTCTCCTATTCATAGGATGACTGGCAATGGCAGGACCTTGAAGATTCCTAATGAGCTCGTAGTCAAATAATCGATCCTCTTGCTGCCTAGGATAGGTATGGAATTGCATTGCTTGAGCGAACTTGTTGTTGTATAGAACTACACTAAGAGCATTGGTGATATCCTAACTCAAACCTAGTTGTTGGATTATAGGCCTATCATGAACTTCTTGATCATTTCCCCCTAGAACAATCTATTATTCTGCCATCTCAATAATCTATCCTAGACCGAACACTAACCTTTGCTTTGAACAAAACCCTGAATCTGAATATGAACCTAAGTCCTCCCTTGAATCCATGTATGAAAGACCCTCTACTAGTGATTCTGCTCGATGAGCCATGGTGGGAGAGATTCGGACTAGGCGATGAAATGACCTCCTCCATGCCTTAGCTGAAGCAAACACAATCAACCACAATTAGAAATGAAATGCTTGCCAGACTGACTTAAGATTGATGCAAATAATGTTTATGAAATGGCAGTGACATAAAGATTAGTATGCTATGATGATGAACAACGTTGTCACTTTCTTAAGGAGATAGCTTAAAGGTATGCGGGTTTGCCAATTCTTTTGGAGCAAACAGATAAGGGTTACCTATTACCCGTGTGGTAATAAGCTATCTCAAAGTTTTTTTGGGGATCACATCACAGAGATGCGAAAGGGTATGTTTGTCAATCCATTTGAAACAAAATAACCATGATTAAGGTTTACCGTAATGCCCATGTGGCAATAAGCAAAGGGGTGCCATTTTGCCAATCCCTTTGGAACAAACAAACTGAAAATGATAAGGGGTTGCGTATCATCCAAGTGATAATAAAATTTTGATCTTGATAACTAATCACCATGGATTTCTCTTGATGAATTCAAGTTCAAGTAAAATAGTGTGTTATACCCTATGGTTTTAAATTGACAGAGGTTCGAGTACTAAGCAGGCAGTGCTATAACCATGAGTGATCTATCCCAAGGTGATACTATCTCATCATGTATTCTAGATCTATGTTTGATTTTGGGTAAAACATTGTGTTGTACCTGATGGTTTATAAGTTCACGATTCCAAACGGATAGAGGTTCGAGTGCCAAGTAGGCAGTTCTATAACCATGGGTGATCCTTACCCTAGGTAACGCTGTCTCATCACGTCTTTTTAAATCTAGGTGAGTGATATTGGGGTAATGACATGTGTGCGTATAATTTGTGTCTTCATAACAAATCATGGTTAGCATGGTGCTTACATGAAATAAATGTGGTGATGAAATGAACACATAGCACATAGCATGCATTATATCACTTCCAACCTTATGTCTCCCATGCATAAGGGTTAGGCTTCTAAATCTAGGCTTGGGTCATCTTAATATCATGAAGTATTAAGGAGAGAACCTATATAAGAGATGCATTTATTTTGGTAAAACTAGGGGAAGTATCTACGGTTTCCTTATATAAGTTGCGTTGTTGATGTAGAAGGTTCTTGTTGCACTATGATACACTCTAAGCCTCTCCCCAAATAGGTGAAAATGAGGGAGATACATGCGATATGGCAACAAGTGATCCACCTGCTAAGTATCTTTGATTGCCAAGGGGTCGGAAATGATACTTTCACAAGCTTCACGGTAAATATGGAATCCTAATCTTAAAGGCTAAGCCATCTAATGCATATTAACTCATTTGAAAACTTTTCAATACTCATCTATAATCTTTCAAACTTGTTTTAATTTTCTAAAAAGAAGGATTCCCCAGTGGAGTCGCCACTGTGAGCAGACGAGGCGTGGGGTTTTCGAAGAAAGAATATGGTGTTGTTTCAAAAGGTGTTTCTTAAAAATGATTTTCAAGTTTAAAGACTCGAGACCTAAATCTCTAGCCTATATTATAGAGATACCACTCAGATCAACTCTTCCGAGAAAATTCGGTACAGCTTAGATAGGTTTTCCTAATCCATACCATAGAACGGAGATTCGAGTTTGGATAAGTAACTTACTTTGTCATCATTTGAGTTAAATTACACTACGTTAAAAACCACATTTATAATATTCGAACTAAACTAGATATTTTCGATTTAAGTTTTAGTTTATTGGACATGCATAAAGTGGTAAATAAGTAAATTGCAGAAAGTAAACACTTAGGAAATTAAATGGTAAATAAGTAAATTGCAGAAAGTAAACACTTAGGAAATTAAATGTGCTTGATCTGCGGGAGATTAATTACATTTTGGGATGGGGGATTACAAATCACCTAAATATATCACAATCTAAGGGATACAGTCACCTAGAGTATATCAATATCTAATGAATATTACATTTCATCTAAAAATTAAATGCGATACCCAAACAATCATCTAACCCTAGTCTATCTACATATACAAAGGTTAGCGTAAATGTAGCACATCACAAGTAGTTGCAAATATGTTCTTTTTTATCTTTTACAAGACCCGAGCAGTCTAATTTAAAACATCGAGAGATATAAAAGTTCTTCTATGTAAAAAAAAGCTTCATTTTATACGCATAGTTTATTTAATCATTTTATTAATGAAAATGCCACATGTGAATATTTGTAGAGTCGGTTATTTGGGAACTTCGGTTCCCTTCATCGGGGTTTCCTAACACACTTCACAATAATAATAGAAAAATAAATCTAAGTCCAAAAAAACAAATAAAATAGAATAATTGAATCCATTCTGAACGGGGAATCGTTAAAGTTTGTAAAATAATATCCCAGTGAAGGGGAACCAACTTCAACCGTTCGTATAATTTTTCGAACAATCTCAAGTTTGTAAAATCTTCAAATATACATCTTATGTTACTAAAAGAATCAGATTTTAAGTCTGAATAGTCATCATTGACCCTCTTGAACATAAAACTATTTTTGAAAATTTTCCGAACATTATGCTTATTATCCCTAGAATGCAATGTCGTTAATGGTTTTGCTTATGTCATTAACGAAATTGCAATGCTGTTAATGGCATTACAGTGATAGATTAAGACATTTTTTGTTCATTTTGTATTTCTTCTCTCAAGAATTTATACCAACTATAAACAAGTTAAGCATGAATCTAGGAACTCAGAGGCTTACCAGGTAGCCATGAATCCACTTCGCTAGGTCCTCAAAAATCTAAAATCCTCCTTATTTCTTTGGATTGGTTTATGATTTTGTTGGTGCAAATGGTTCAAATAAAGAGTAGGAGCTACTCTTGGTGGAAAATTCAAAAATATTAGTCGCAATAAGAAGAAGAAAGGAAGTAGTGTCCTTCTTCTTCAAACTTTGACTTTGAAATGAAAGTGTAAATATAGCTACTCAAACTAACCACAAAAGAGAACTAAACCTCAAGATTTGTAAAAGGAACACTCAAGAACACCAAAGGCTGCAAGTTTATACCTCTTTTTATGAACATAAACTAACTAAACTGAAACTTAAGTTGTTGGATACTTAAAGTCTAAACTTAGTGTAAAAACTCAAGAGAAATACTTAAGAACACTCAAACTTGCTCAAGAACACTTTGAAATTTTTCCTACACTCTTTTGCATGAAAATCTGAGCTACCTCTTTCTGAAACTCAACTCTCTTCTTAAGAAGCTCTTCAATCCAATGTCAACTTAGATTAGACTTAGGCCATACTTTCACTTTTTTGCTTTTCCCCAGTTTAATCCTTGTCCCATGTGAAGAGGAGTGTGTGAAATCCTAAGTAAGGTGCCTAAGATTATGTTTCAAACAAAAATGTCTGAGAAAGTGGGGGGAAGTGGGATTTTGGACTGAAAATTGTAGACAATGCAATTTTGGTTCAGTTGTAACTTTGATATCATTAACGACATGGAGCCATATCGTTAATGATATCAGCCATGTCGTTAATGACATGGCATTTTAGGTTAGGCTTTTTGCATTTAAATGGGCTTTAAGGAAGAGGAAGGCCTATAGAAACATGGTAGATGATTTCTAGATGATTTTAGGACCTTGTAAAATGTAGAAAGCTAATGAGCGAAAAAATTACTACTTCATCATTGAACTCGTGAGTCGAGAGTAAAATCCCGTGCTCACAGTGCCGTTAGGTGAAACATCGAATAAGTAAAGCAAAGTCTGGATATTTTATTACTATAAAAGGTCTTACATATAAAGTTTATAAAAATGAAAATTACATCAAAATAATTTCTTCTTTCTCCACAAGCGGAGGGTTTTCCTTGGTAATGGCAGTAGCAGGAGCAAGAGGAGTGGCGAAGGCATGGATGATCAAAGTAGGAGCAATAATCATGCTTAATGGATCAACATGATGAGGATCAATGATAGGAGTAGTATATATCAAGATGTCATTCATAGGGACACTGACAGGAGCAGGAGTGATAACCATGGCCGTAAAGGTGTGGATGGCCTAAGCAACAGTAAAGAAAGATGTGATATACATATTGTTTGAGGTAGAACCTTCTAAAACTTTCTAAGAATGGCCCTTGCGATTTACAAATTCAGATTGCCCTTTGTGTAGCTCTTGGTTGCAGTTATGCACATTATCCATGTCATGAAAAGTAGGCACCTTATGCTCATTACATTTTTTACGAGGAGAGAAATCCAATCATAATCAGGGTATGAAGAACTCAAGCTCTTTAGCTCTCAAGATACCCTGGTGATATTTGCCTAAGTCTTTCTCAAAGGTAGGTTTGAGAGGATGATGTTTGACCCACGCAGTCGCCGTGATGTGCTGGCCCTGTGGGATGGGGCTTGGGGTTTTTGAAAGAAGGTTTAGATGTTAATTCTAAAAAAGCATGTTGGAAAGCGTTGCTCAAAGAAATTCAAGCTAGAAGACTTGAGACCTAAATCTCTAATCTATGTTACGGAGTCGCCACCCAGATCAGCTCTTCCGGGAAAATTTGGTACAACTTAGATCCGTTTGCCTAATCCCTACCATAGAACAAAGATTCGGGTTTAGATGTGTTAACTATTTCATAGTCATTTGAATTAAATTATACTTGATAGAAACCATGTTTATTATAATATTCGAACTAAACTAGAGTTGTTTGATTTATGTTATAGTTCATCACACATGCATAATACGATAAGTAAATTGCCAAAAGTAAACACATAATGCACCTAGTCTACGGGGATTTAATTACATCATTGGGTTGGGGGTTTTACAAATCACCTAAACACATCGAAATCTAAGGGATACAATCTCCTAAAATACATCAATATCTAACAAATGTTACATTTGATTTTAATATTAAAAGCGATACCTGAAGGAAATTAAATCATAGCATACATCTACCCTAGACTACCTGCATCCACAAAGGTTAGCACAAATATGGCACATCACAAGTAGTTGTAAGTATGTTCATTTTGATTTTTGTGAGACCCGAGCGGTCTAATTTAAAACATCGAGAAGTTTGAAATTTCTTTTCCGTAAAAAGGGTTCATTTTATACACATAAGTTATTTAATCATTTTTTAGTGAAAATGCCACATGTTAATGTTTGTCAGGTCGGTTATCCGGGAACTTCGGTTCCCTTCGTCGAAGTTTCCTAACACACTTCATAATAATATTAATGGAAAATAATATAAGTTCAAAAACGTAAATAATGGTGTTATTAAAATCATTCCGAAGAGGAAACCATTAAAGTTGATAAAATAATATCTCGACAAAGGGAAACAGACTTCAACAGTCTAAACTCCCTTCGGAATGGTCTCAGGTTCATAAAATCTACAAATTTACACATCATGTTACTTAAAAACTTAGGTTTCAGGTCTGAATGGTCACCACCATCGACCCTTTTGAACATAAATTGAAATTTAGAAATTTTACGAACATCTTGCTTATATTGTGCTTGGAAACTGATGTCAGTAATGGCATTTCTGATGCCGTTAACGATATTAGTGATGTTGTTAATGGTATTGTGATGCCGTTAACGGCATCGCAATGGCGTTAACTACATTACAGAGGTAGAGTACTACAATTTTCTATTTTTTTACATTTCTTCCATTTTCAACTATCAAGCACAAACATATGATACAAACAAGTGAGACATGACTCTAAGAACTCAGAGGCTTACCCCATTACTATGAATCCACTTCACTCTATCCATGGAAATCCCCGAAAAATCCTCCTCATTTCTTTGGTTTGGTTTGCGGGTTTGTAAAAAAAAAGAAGTGTAAATGTTACTCTTTTGAAGGAAGTTAAAACTCCCTGAATGTAAGTCTTGTCAAGAGGAAGAAAGGAAGTAGAAATCCTTCTCCACTCAAGTTTAGACTTCAAAAGGCTTAAAACTTAAAAGATTTAAGGACACTTAAACCAAGTTCTATTGACTTAGAACTCAGAATAGGTGGCCCAAAGAAACTCTAAACCTCAAAGTTTGTTTAGATTCCTACATAACTACAGCTTTCCGAAAATGTAACTAATCCTCAAACTTGCCTAAATAATCCAAGATATCCCAAGTTCAGGCCCTATCCATGAACTTACACACTCAAGTTCTAGAAATATGAGTGAAAATAAGTTACAAGAAGCTTTCTAATAAGTTACAAGAAGCTTTCTTAGTTACCAAAACACTTAAATGCCTTAAGAACACTTTAAAAACCAAAAACCATTCAAAATCTTACTTTTAACCTTTGAACTCAATTCTCTTATGTCTTTTGCATGAAAATATGAGCTCCCCCTCTCTAGAACTCAGTTCTCAACTTGAAGAGCCCCCTTCAATCCAAAGTCAACCCTTTCTAGCTTTGGTCATACCTCCTTTTTACTTTTTCAACTTTTCCTCAATCCAAATACAAATGTTGGATTGATAAGTCCTAGGCAAGGTGTGTCATGTGATGTTTTAGAAGAAAATCTGAGCATGTGGGCAAAGATTTACTTTTTGGTTGAAAACTGCAAAAAGTGTAATTTTGGTTCTGCTGCCACTATAATGTCGTTAACAATATTAAGAAATATCATTAACGTCATTGCGATGCCGTTAATGACATTACATGGTCAGGCTGGGCTTTTTTCTTTCTTAATTGGGCTTTCTAAGGAATAAGAGGCCCAAAGAAATAAGGCAGATGATTTTTGGATGATATTAGGGCCTTGCAAAATGATAAAAAAAAGCTAACAAGCGAAAATTATGGCTTCATCATCGAGCTCGTGAGTCAGGAGCAAAATCCCATGCTCATAAGCTACCCCTCATGGTATCACTACTGGTATGAGACCAGTATGGTCCCACGATTGAAAGAGCAGCGGGGTTCAGAGATAATACCTGCCCGGTAGCGGTCAGCACTCCTTCTGATGACGGTTGGAAGCTTTCATCTTGGCGCAACATTTTCGAGGATCGATCTCTCCATGCCCCTTGTAAAATGCCCAATTGCCAATTATTATCCCTTGAAGGTTGACCTTTGGCTTATATGAATTGTTGGGGAGAGAATGTTTGTGATGCACCCTTGCTCTTCTAGTTGAAAGTGCAGATGTAGAAAGTCCTTCGACGACATGGACCATGGAGAATCCACTAACGTGGAAAGTTTATTAACTATGGAAAGTCGGGAAAGATGCGAACTGTAGAAAGTTTGTTGACTGTAAAAAGTTAAGTAAAGGCAAACTGTAAACAATTTGTTGACTGTAAAAAGTTGGGAAAAGGTGAACTGTAGACAGTTAGTTGATAGTAAAAAGTTAGGAAAATGTGAACTATAGAAAGTTCGTTGACTGTAAAAGTCGGGAAAAGGTGAATTGTAGAAATTTCATTGACTGTAAAAAGTAGGGAAAAGGTGAATTGTAGAAAGTTCGTTGACTGTAAAAAGTCAGGAAAAGGTGAACTGTCGAATGTTCGTTGATTGTAAAAAGTTAAGGAAAGATGAACTATAGAAAGTTCGTTGATTGTAAAAAGTCAGGAAAAGGTGAACTGAAGAAAGTTCGTTGAAAAGGCGAATTGTAGAAAGTTCATTGACTGTAAAAAGTTGGGAAAATGCGAACTGTAGAAAGTTTATTGACTGTAAAAAGTCTAGAAAAGGCAAACTATAGATAGTTTATTGACTGTAAAAAGCCAAGAAAAGGTGAACTATAGAAAGTTTGTTGACCGTAAAAAGTCAGGAAAACGTGAATTGTAGAAAGTTCGTTGACTTTATAAAGTCGAGAAAAGGTGAACTGTAGAAAGTTCGTTGATTGTAAAAAGTCAAGAAAATGCGAAATGTAGAAAGTTCGTTGAATGTAAAAATTCTATAAAAGGTGAATTGTAGAAAGCTCGTTGACTATAAAAAGTCGGGAAAAGGCGTGAAAATGCGAGTCATGAATGCATGTTTTAATTCCTTGATTGAGATTGCTGAAAGCAAAAATTTTTTCCCCTTCAATCAAGAATTGAAATATGAATGTGTATTGATTAACTCGGGTCATGTGACCGAGTTTTGGAACGGTTTGCAAGGTTCCGGAAGTTGACCAAGTGTTTTCAGTGACTTTTACAATGCTAAAATAACTCATAAATGAATTTTTAAGGGGTTAAAAATGAGTTTAGGCTGAAAAAACAAAATGGGTTGGGTCAAGCCAATGTCGTTAACGACAATGGGTGATGTCGTTAACTACATCGCGCCATCAGGTTTTGAAATAAAACCTAACTTTTCTCCCCTTTTCTCTCTTTACGCGAAAGCAGCCTCTTTTTTCACCAAAAACTAAATTTCTTCTTCGATTCTCCCATGAAGATGTTGTACAAGATCAAGTCCCACAACCCAAAGGTCATCTCTTCCTCCTCCTTCCGTACTCATCCTACAAACCCAAACTTTAAGCTGTATTCGGTGGCGGAGGCATTTTGCTTCGAGAGGGGTGATGAATTCATCAGACTTTTGGTTAATTCTCCGATCAGTACTCTCCACCCGAGGCTCAGGGAACATGCCTTGGTAGCACAGGTAACCCGAAACTCCCCCGATTTAGTCTATTTTCCCTATTTTAGTTCGAACCCTAGGTTTTAGATTTCATGAAAATCGTATGTTTTAGAAGAAATTGATGTATGATTAAGTTTTATTTGTTGATTATACATAGTTTAGGATGATTTAGAACTCGATGCGGGGGATTAAAATACGAAAATTTGGATTTTTAGGTGTTGAAATCACGGTAGAGGCTATTTCTACCTCTGCAACTGTAATGTCAATGACGTTAACAACATCACAGAGGTAGAAGCATCCTCTGCCTCGCCAAAAATCTCATTTTGAGCGCGATTATAGTCTAAGCTACAGTTTCCAACAATGTGTAAACCTGAAAAGAGAAAATTGAGATGCATGTTCATGATACGAATTCCCGTGTTGGCTTTGTGATTTATTTCCCATGCTTTGTGTATTTGTACTTGCAATCGTAGACCTATACCAACTTTGCTGGTATAGGGGCCATGGGGAGATAGTGGGCCTATACCGCTGATGATCTAGATCTTCGAGATGCCATTGGTGCTACTAGCTTTGGCATCCTGGCTGGGATCATTTTGGCCCACATACCGCATCTTTCCCACTTGCTTGCATAGCCTTGGTAGAGCGGTGGTCCGAGACCACCCACACCTTTCATCTACCCGTGGAGGAGCTCACTATCACGCTATCAGATGTGGTTGCCATGGCTGGCTTATCTTGGCACAGAGGGGCCATTCACTTTGATGTCTTCATGGACCGCTTCTCCACTTCGCACTGGGTGATCAACCTAGTGCGCTAGTTATTCAGCGTTGCCCTGAGAGTAGGGAAGCTCTCCTACAAAGAGCTGTGTACCTACTAGTGCTTGATGGATGTAGTGCCTGTAGACCAGAGGGCTTAGTGAGTCTGCTCCTTCATGATTAGCCTACTGACGGTGCTCTTCTTCCCCGTTGCCTCCACCAAGATCAACTATGGGTTGATCTCAGTGGTGGAGGACTTGGTGTCAATTCAGTCCAGAACTGGCCGTGGGCCAACACGGGTTAGCTATATTATGGCCTAGACTACGCGGTGAGGGCTTATGGAAAGGCCCTCAAACTAAGTCACGTCCTCCTCCAGGTAATTAATTCGGTCTCTTGGAATCTTTACATAGTTTTTTTGCTATTTTTGCTTGTTTATTTGACTTTTATCTTCACCGTAGGTTTGGGTCTTTTTATACCAGATTCTTCCTCATCTAGTTTTCAATAACAAGGTTGCTCAGGATGAGCCCTTCTTGACCATCTGGTGTCGATCGATTGGAGGTCTCTACAAGTGGTGGAATAGATACCGTGATTGCCTCCGTAACTTGATGATCGAACAGGTATTGAGTCATGTCCTTGAGCCTTCTTATTAATTTTCTTTGATAAATCCTTTGTAAATGTGAATTCTCTTCATTACAAGTTACTTTGGGTCCCTAGACTAATGTGCCAAACTGGGAGGAGGTGGTGACCGCGCGGACTGATGCCGATGACCACCGGCTGGTGTTAGAGAGCCCTCTTTCCCTTGAATGGTATTTCAAGGAGCGAGTCCATGACTGGTAGACTTCTGTGGTTGCATCATGGCCTGTTCCTCCTCATCCTCCTATGGGCTTTTTTGGCCGAATATAATGATCAACTAAACTGAAGATTGGGTCACTTTCTTAGACAAGAATGGCGCGGTCCCTCTGTCGGTGGTTCTTTCTTAGCGTATATAGGGCGGATCCTTCCACCTTGTCCTCGCATCTCTCCCGATGATACCGAGGATTGGCATCTCCAAAAGGTGATAGAGATGATGGGTGGAGACATCTCGGATGACGAGGAGGAGGAGGAGGCAGGCATCAGAGGAGGTGGCGGAGGTGACGGTCTTGGTCACGGAGGTGATTTTGGTAGCAGAGGTCGCAGCGGTCGTGGTGGTTATAATGATGGAACCGGTAGTGGTGGTCACGGTGGTGGCGGTAGTGGAGGCCACGGTGGTGGAGCCAGCAATGGATGCCACGGTGGTTGTGAGCAAGCGACATGGAGCGGTGGGTCGAGAGCGTGCGGTTTCATAGGCGTGGTCCATCGGGATGTTTGAAAAAGAAGAAATGGTACCGGGTCGAGGACCCGGGAGAAAAAGGTTAAAAAGAGAAAAAGGCGAAAACGTTTTAGATTGGTTCGAACCCGAATCCGCCGTCTCTCAGTGTGGAGTCGCCACCTGGATTAGCTCTTTCTAAGAATTAGAGTCCTGTGAGGCTTAACATCTGGGGGACGGCACACCAAGACACAGAGATTCGGGTCCACGATAAGTTGCTTATTTCTTAAGTGATCACAATATATTACATCTGCAGAAAACTATTTTCTTTTAATTATGCATATTCGCACTTAGGTTGTTTTTGGAGTTAAATGCATGGTTCATGTATTGCGAAATAATAAATCATTCACAAAGTGGAAAAATAAACCATCCACAAAATCGTAAGTAAATGCGGAAAGTAAATGCAGAAAAATGAAAATTACAAGGCTTCAAAAATCGGGGGATGCAACCGCCCGCTATCCTATTAATTACATTTCTTGTAAAATATGTGCAATACCCGAAGGAAAATAAATCCTAAACATACATCTAACCTGCATCC
>CATIWQ010098897.1:0-28245 GCA_949673415.1 Euphorbia schlechtendalii | reverse complement strand
AAAGGCAACACGATGTATTTGCAAAATTGCTTGCAAATCGAAGTAACATATAATGCTTCTTCAAAATGCAGGGGCAGAGCATGACATGCCTCTAAGTGCCTCAATGAGGTTAGTATTTGAGACGCTCAAAATTTTGATTTTTTTAATGCCCCAACTTAATTTTATTGGTGAAAAAGGCACTTAATGTCTTGTTAAATTGTGATTAGAAAGTCAAATTTGAGAAATTAGGATATAATTAGTAGGAAATGAAATGGAATAAGTTACTTAAATGAAAGCATTTTATTTGCAGAAAGAAAAACACAAAGATTCTTTGGGATGGCAGGTGCGTAAAACTAAAATGTTGTGTCCTGTGCATGTCCTCTCCTGCTTACTACTGCTAAGCTGAATATTCAACGACTCCTGTCTGTTACCGTTGGTGGCCAAAAGATAATCCATTAAATATTTGAGTAGAATTAATGTTTTTAAATAGTAAAGCAAGAAATGAGTTAAATGAGTGGTGGTGAGGTGACTGGAATGTGGTTCTGGTAGTATTAATGAGTCACACCCATCCCCATGGAAGTCCACCCAAATGGGTGTGGGCTATCAGAGCCTCATTGAGCCCGCTAAAGGCCACTCCCTCAAGGTAACTGAACCCCTGTTACGGTATATAAAACTTCCAAATAATCAAGATTAAGAGTGAATAATCCAGCAACATGTGACATAACAGTATCCTGTGAGCTATATCAATAATAATAGTTTTCAAATCATAGGTACATCATAATATCCAATGTAACTCAAAAACTAACTATCAAAACACGGATCTAAAGCCAAGCCATTAGTTTTTGCAGGATTTCGTTGTAGAACATGGAGCATAAACATACAACGAAAGAGAATTGTTTATTGTAATGAACATGAAATCAAATATACATACAGAAAATTCATAACTAAACATGCAGATGAATCTGTTACAAAATATCTCATTCTCGATTCGCTGGCAATTATGCTTATATGGATTAGTGTAAGTTGGTTTAACGATATGTTTTATTAACAGAGTGTTACAACCATGCAGAAGGCTTTCAAGATACTAAAACCTTCTGAAATAATATATCAAACATTAACTATATAGCATCATTACTATTGGACCCATGTTTAGTCAAATACTAAATACCTATGTTGATCTCAGTATCACCATTCTGTCCGTCCCTTTCCAATCGGTTTCCGTCCCAATATTATGAACACTAAGGACTACATCATGAATGTGCATCTTCACATTATGAGCGCCGCATATAAAAGTTGGTTCCATGTATCAGGCAATCCCGGGAGGCACCAGTGGCTGCAGTCAGTGCCGGACCCATCACCATAAGTGGAAGGGTGCGCATCTTTTCTCAGCTGTGACAATGTTGTTATATCAAGCAAATAAACCGGCTTCCTTATTGTACTCAACACCTTGTTCACCACCGCAACAGCTGGCGGCGCACCACCTGGATAGGTGGACCCCGACAGTGGCTCTGCTTCCCCGTTGCAACTCTTCTTAGGCTGGTTCCACTCTTTTCCCCTGCCAATACCCAAAACTCAATCACCCATAACACGGTTATAATTATAAATTTGGAAGTGGTCAAGGCCATTGACTTACTGATAATGAGTGGGAGAAATGCCTTGGAAAAAGACTTTGGTTTTTGTAGGGTCAACATTGAGGTCAACCCATTTAGCCCAGGTTGACATTCCTCTGTAGAATGCATCTAAACGGTCCATGTCCTTGTACAATGCTGACCCTATCCTGATATACTTCCATCTGTATAAAACCAATCAGATTAAATCTTTTCATCTGAGATTATTTAAGAGGATGATTGTGATGAGATCATACGGTTGAGATTTTCCGGTATGAGTCCACCAGTGCCAGGAGTTGAAGATGAGCATATCCATCCCTTTCCAAGCATTGCCGGTCTTGATCGAGTCCAATCTTAGTACAGCTCCAACGCTTTCTCGTACTATGTCTACTAAATAGGGTGTTCTGTATATGTATAGAGTTACTCCATAATCCTGCACTACCAACATTTTTTATGAAGGTTTTGCAATAACGGCAATGTTACTTTTAAGGACATCAGAAACATCATGCTACAAGTCTATAACTGTTTTACCCAGAATCATCCAATTCAATATGACACGAAATATGAAAGATTCACAATTTGGATTTACTTTATCATTTTTATCAAAGATCTTTCAAATATATATTGTAGCTATGTTTATTTTCGAGTAAAGCTCGTTTTGGATCAAATTGATCATCCAAGCTAAGTTTGAATGCTTAAATATACCATATATAATAAGTTCATTTACATTTAAGTTATAATTACTTTCAATTCATAAAATTTGGGCTCATAATATAATTAGTATAAATTTTGATATTATAAATATGCGAAATATTAACTTTATGAAAGTTACCTAAAATTACCAATTAACCCAAAAAAAAACTTGGAGAGGGGCAGTTAGTCACTTCGAGTGGACTGGGAACTTTAGCATTAAGTCTTCACGTGAAAATAAATAAAGTGTTCATGCTATTTAATGAATTTTAATTCTTTGACTATTGAACTTTTAATCCAATTTTCTAAAACCACAGACACAAACACTTTTCAACCACATACATGTTTAGTAGCATATACATCAATATGATTCGATATGACAATTAATTATAGTAACATAAAACCTACCATTATTAATTAACAAAATTAATAAAACAAATAATTTCATAATTTTATCCAAAACTACAGGCTGGCACAGTTGGCAATTCCAATTGGCCACGGGTTTGCACTTTTTTCCATTCTAAGTGGCATCTGATAGATAATCATAGCCACTAATTTAACATCCAATTATTAATTAATAACTATTATAAAAAAAATATCATAATAACATTTAATTTAAATTTTTCTCTGAAGAAATTTTGTGATACCCAAATATATTTTTCAGCAGTTAAGTGGTATCTACAAGTGAGCTTTAATTAAAATACATGTTAATCTGAAATGAAAAAGGTATAACTTCAAATTATGTTGATGAAATAAAAAAAATAATTTTTAGAAGCCAAAAAATGCACGCTATGTATCTTAGATATCCCTACGGACCCTATCACAACAAAAATAAAACTCTCCTTGTCCTTAATTATTTGTGTTAATAACCTAGTTAGGATTTTATGGACATACTAACAACTCTCTCATAAATCATTATAGTATTCGATATGCTAACTTGAAGCCGATTAAGACAAGTTTAGCCAACGTTATGGTGAAATTTTTACTTGCAAAAACAGAGACATAAGAACACAAAATATTTAGAATACAAATTTAGACATAACATTAAGCTGATAGTGCTTTAAAAAGTTGGACAAAAGAAGCAAAATTTGGAAGCAAAGAAAGAAAAAGAGTAAATAGGATAGAAATATGCTCTTTTTCTCTAAAGAAGATAAAACGTATGCAACTGAACCATCAATTTATTATAGAAACCAAACTAGACAGTATCAACATGCAATCATTGCAATTTAAATCCAAAACTATACTAACAAAAATGAAAGAAAAGAGAGAGAGAGATAAAGACAAAGTTACCAGAAAGGTCACGGAATGCAATGAATCTTTTGTTACAGTGGAGTATTTAGAACCCGGCACCGACGCATGAATCATACAACTCAACGATTCCCACATGTTCAAACTCAGTGAGTCTCCCACAAACATTATCTTTTTCCCTCTCCACCTTCTTAAAAAATCCACTCCATTGAACCTATACACCAACCAATTAATTAGACCCTTTTTTTATCATCAATTTAACTTTGGAAAAATCTCATAAAAACTCAAACTCGAATTTCTAATTTATTTAGTAGTTCTCAGGATTTGGGGAAAAAATTCCAATTTTCATTAATTCAACCAAACCAACCACAACTTTTTCTGTATAGAAAAAACGAAAAGGTATTCTCGTGTCATAATTAATCCACCAAAACCGTTATCCATACAGTATAAACTATCTTATTTTAAAACTTTAGATATACCAAGTTTAAATCCAAATTCATCCTCAATTAATATGATATTTGGACGAAATCAGTTCAAACCCAAGACTACGAACAGAATGGACCCTTTATCCATGCCATGATATGATAGTTAAAAGAAACCAAAAAAGAGAGTGAAAAGGATAATACCTGGGTATGTTGCAAGAGTTGGGTTGCCAAGAATATTTGAGAAATTGAGTATCAGGTCTGCCATATTTGAGGCAATTAAACTCCGAATCAATAAAAGGGCACCCTTTATTATCATAATAAGGAGGAGAAGAAGATTCAAAAACCCATTTCCCTTGAAACAAATTGCAGCCATATGTTGCTCTCAATCTGCTCACATTGTAATAATGGTTGCCTACTGCTGCTTCTGTTTCTTTCAATTGCAAGAACACACATTGAACAAAAAGTAAGGCCCAAACTTTACCCCTCAAACTCATTTTGCTGGGTTTGAAAATTCAGCAAATGGGTTTATATAGGAAGTGAGTTGCAAGTGGGAAGGACAGAGGATTGGTGGGGGCATAGCTAGGTGGCTGGTTCACATGGTTTTTTGAAGAGAACAAGCAATGACTTTTATTTTTGGTTTAATAGAAAAATAAAAAAGAAAGAATTTAGCTGTTAAAAATATATGGTGTTACAGTTCTGACAGGAGTGAGCAAATCTTGGAAGGATTAGAAAAGGCAAAATTGCATTTTGGCTACTGTCTTTTTTTAAAGCATAGTATATATTCATCCTCTCAACTTGTAAATTTTGGTTAAGTTCACCTCGATTCACACGTATTCTTCCTAATTCTATTAATTTGATGAAAGTGCATTCCTCAAATTATAATTTTGGTAAAACAAAGCGCACAAGAAGCATTTTGGCGTTAGAAAATGGAAGAGAAGAACATCCATGAAAGTTTCCCTCCTTTAACCAACATTCAATTATATTTAAACGGCATATATTAATCTTTTTTCCAATTCTTTTTTGGTGTAACATTAATGGTTTATTTAGTATTGCTTTTTAATGTGATGTCTTAGTAAATTGTTCTCATAATTTTTTTTATAGAATTATATATTTTAATTTTGAACAATATATTTTGATCTTTCATATTATTTGATCAAGAATTGTCTAAATAGTTTTTTTCCACAATCAAATATGTTAAATATAGGAAAAACTTAAAAACGGATATGTAAGACAAATATTAACAATTCAATAAATACGTAGATTTTTCAATCCTAATTGTTAGATTTGCAATTTGACTAATCTAACTTTTTCTTGAAACCACACCGATAAAATAGATACATTTTGGATGAGTTATATGTTAGTATTTTAGTGTAATTGAATCGACTAGTTGACCAATGCGATCATAATATTTCATCGAATAAGTTAAAAGAGTGCGGAGTGCATGCTTGTTCGGAATCTATCACGATATTTATATTTCGGGGGTCCGGGGCAGCGTGCCCAATGTCGGGATCCATGGGCGGTAGCCCCTGGCGGGACCGGGGTCGAACAAAAGTATTATTGTAACCCCAAATATTCGTGTTCTCGAATCAAAATAATTGTCATTTTTTAAAAAAAATGTAACTGAAAACCTGAGAAGTCATGATTTTTCAGATTTTCATTATGGTATAAAAACCGGTCATTGGGCATGGGCAATATATACGGTTCATTTCACAAAATTTTTTTCACTTTAACTTCTTATTTTTCTTTAGTTTTATTAGATAAAATTATTTGGTAGAACCAATAAATAAATATCAATCTGAAAATATTAGTAATGATTTTATATTTGTTCTACAAAATTCTCCAACAACATATCACAAAAGAGGTATAAATTTTGGTAAAACAAAGGGTTCAAGAAGCATTATGGCAGTAGAAAATGGAAGAGAACGTGGAAGAAGTATGTGGTTTTATTTGACATTCTCTTGGTCTGCATGTCACGGGTCAATCCCAATCATATGATTCAGCAATTTCATATGCTTAAACCCATATATGCTGTCTTTTTTTCAATGTAAATTCAAATTATTTCTATTTGATTATTATGATTTAATTAGAATTTGTTTAGATACCAATGAAGTGAGAATATCTAAATTCTGATGCTTCATTAAATTAATTTACCTTTTAACAATTATCTTAGCATAAATTATTAAAAAATTTATATGACAATTAATTTAACGGTGATATCAAGACCCATTAAAGGTCTCAAAGCCCACTAAAAACCTAAAAATCCAAATAATTGCATCTTAGTTTACAAAACAGAAGTGTGCATCGGCGCGAACACGCGCCGATACCCCATCAGCATAACATAGAGCTGAGGCAAAGTATCACAAACTAGTGGCCTTCGACGCTACCCACCACGTTTAAGTTGAGACATCATCCTTAGAACCGATATCGGTGCACTCATTATCTCTCCTCTGTCGCATTAAATGCGATACTGACTGGCAGAGACAAATTATTTAATGCTCCGATGGTTGACAAGACCCCCGAGCGGCTTGCCACATGTGCACCTCTTGCAGACGGGTCCCACATATCATCATTACATACAAGTCCTATAAATAGCAAGATAATCTCCTATTGTAGAGGTAACTGTTATTCTAAGAATACACTGAAACCACCATTCTCAGATACCTAACTTGATCGTCGGAGGGTCTTCGTCGGAAACATTTTCGACCGGAGACTTATTTTGCAGGGCTTGGGAACACTTGAAGATCGGGAAATCATTTTTGAAGGACATCAAATTGGTGCGGTGAGCGTGGACGTCAACTCCGAATAATGACTACTCCCCCAAACAGACCGAAGAAATCTCCCCCTCCAAGAACTGCCCTACTTCTGGACACTCCGAAGCCCAGAGAAAAAGCAGGACCAGCGAAGGTGGTCACCAACATTCCCCTAACGCAGACAGAAGCACCCAGCTCATCCAGACCAAGGACAAGCGAGAAAAAGAGAAGAAAAGCGGAAAAGCAAGATATGATGGCCACGCTTATCAAGCAAAACGAGCAGGAAAATGCGGTTATGGCCCTGATGCAGACCATGGTGAATGAAATCTTGCATTCACGGAAGGAAGAGCAAGAAGTGCTTAGAAAACTCTGTCAGGAAAGGCGAATAAATGAGTCAGGAACGCGGCACACACTGCAAAGTTCCCCATCCGCGACTAGGCAGGACCGCTCACAATATACATGTCACCGCCCCAGAACACCTGAGAAGGAAGGAGCTTCAATGGCCAAAGAAAAAGTAAAAGCCAAGTCAACCAGGCCGGATGATGAGTTAGAAAGAAGATCTCAGGGTAGGGGAAAAGACTTCGCACGCAAAACATGTTCTAAAGAACCCTTGATTAGCGAGGGGAGTTCAGCGGAGTCCAGACGCGAAACTCCCTAGAAGCATCAGCTGGCTCGGGAAGATTTGGAAGTTGTCATAGTCAAAAGGGTAGAAGAGCTCCTAGTAGAGAGAGGCGTGGAAAGTGGCATTCCTGAAATTGTCGAAATGGAGTCACCTTTCAGTGCTCATATACGCACCGAAAGATTCTCAAAGGGGTTCAAACAGCCTCGCCTGCGCGAATATTCCGGGATAGGAGACCCTACAGCGCACGTTTGCTATTTTCGCCAAGTGATGGAGGTGGCTGATGCTACTGACGCCATGCTATGCAAGCTATTCCCCACTACCCTCATGGCACCGGTAACACACTGGCTCGAAAATCTGAAACCAGGGCCTGTGACGAGCTTTGATATGATGGCTAAAAGCTTCGCCATGTACTTTGTCACGTCCATTCCCCCTAGCGGAACAGTCCAAGACTTGCAAATGGTTCGATAAAGGATGGATAAATCCCTGGCCAAGTTCGTAGAGAGATTTCAGAAAGTGGCCCTGGAGATTAGAGACTACAATATAGACATAACCTCCGAAGCAATGGCGAGGAATTGCCGAAGTGCTGACCTAGCAAAAGATATTTCCACCGAAAGACCTACCACGTTGGCCACGCTGATGCAGAAGGCCAGGAAATGGGTGCGATGGGAAACTCATAAAAGAAATACCAAGCAAATTGAGGCCGCAACGAGAGAGGAACCCGCTAAACGACAAGATTATGGGAAACGAGAACTAGAGCGTCGACAGGCCTACCGATCGGAATGGGTAAGGCGGGAGCTGAAAGATTCTGCCCTGTTCAACGCCAAAAGGAAAGAGGTGTTAATGTGGATAGAGAAAAACGGGGAGAGCATCAGATATCCCCCCAAAATGAAGCACAAAGGAAAGCTAGGAACTTACTGCGAGTTCCGCAAGAGTGAAGGTTATGACACGGAAGAATGCAAAGAGTTGGCTCGCGAATTGAACAAGAAAGCTACGGAGGGAAGATTGAACCATTTCCTCCATCGCACGCCAGGAGAAGAACGATGAGAGGACGGCGGCAGACATCTCCACTCGGAGCGAGGATATCAGCCACCCTGCCAAAATGACGAGCAAAGCTATAAACCGCCTTGCAGGGACAAGGGGCGAGGCTATCAACCATCTCGCCAAGATGACGAGCGAGGCTATCAACCGCCTTGCCGAAGTGATAGGTTAGGCTATCAACCGCCTCGTCGAAGTGATGGGTTAGGCTATCAACCGCCTCGCCGAGATGCTGAAACGAGTCAGCACCGACATGATTCTGATGACCCTCCGCCTAGAGGAGTGATACATGTGATATCCGGAGGAATTATCCAGAAAAAAAGAAAGAGAGGGAATACGTTTGACTACGACAATACAAATAGAGGAGGTGAGACATGCTTCTCTTTTGCCCAGGAAAGGAAGCCCTAGCCCCATAATGATGCCTTGGTGATCGAAATGCTGGTAGAAGGATACCAGGTGCGCCGCACACTAGTGGACACAAGCAGCTCGGTTAATGTGATGACTAGAAGGGTATACGAAGCCGTGGGAGGAAACCCTAACCATCTCGCCATTCATCAGGCACCGCTAATTAGCCTCGGCAGACATGCAGTTCGGGTATGCGGTTCGGCCAACTTATCCATTGTATTGGGAGATGGAAGCCCCAAATGGAAAACACGAGCTGAATTCTTGATAGTGGATATCCCGTTAGCTTACAACATAATCTTGGGGCGCCCGCTTATCATTGGGTCCGAAGGAGTCATCAACCTCAGGTATCTCATATTGCAAATACCTACACATCAAGGAGTGGCCACAGCCCAAGGGAATCAACAAGCCGCCAAGGAGACGTATTTAATGTCCCTAAAGGCTGAGCCTCTGACGTTAGAAGAACCGGATCGAGAAAAGGCTACCGAATCGGCAGATATAATGGTGGCAGTCACCCTAGAAGAAGGGAAGGATATCCGCATGTCAGGCAGATTAGCAAACAAAACCAAGGAAGAAATCCTGACAGTGTTGCGTGAAAAGATCCGGGCTTTCGCATGGACCCCGGTGGATCTTACAGGGGTCAGCCCCGAAGTTGCAGAACACAGATTAAATGTCCTTCCTCAGGCAAAGCCAGTGAAACAAAAGCGGAGGAATCATGCTCTAGAAAGGCAGAAAGCAATCGAGGAAGAGGTCTCTCGCTTATTGAAGGCCGGACACATCAAAGCCGTTCGTTACCCGGATTGGATAGCCAACGTGATGTTGGTCAAGAAGCTGAATGGTAAGTTCCGTATGTGCATGGATTTCATAGACCTGAACAAAGCGTGCCTAAAGGATAGCTATCCTCTCCCAAGCATAGACATGTTGGTAGATGTCATGGCAGGCTACGCCATTTATTCCATGCTGGACGCAGCCTCGGGATACGATCAAATACCCATGGCCGAAGAAGACAAGGAAAAGACCTCGTTTATTACCCACGAGGGGATATACTGTTACAACGTCATGCCCTTCGGCCTCAAAAATGCTGGAGCCACATACCAAAGGATGGTCAATGAAATATTTGGTGACATGATAGGGAAGGAGGTCGAGTTGTATGTGGATGACATGATAATCAAGAATAAAGCCGAGGAGGACCATGCTGCTGATATAGCCAAAGTGCTGACTTTGCTGAAAAAGTACGATTTAAAGCTGAACCTAGAAAAATGTGCCTTCGACGTTACGGGAGGAAAATTTTTAGGCTATTTGGTCTCGCAGAGGGGAATAGAGGCCAACCCTGATAAAATAAGAGCAGTACTCCAGCTACAAGAACCCCAAAACATCAAGGATATCCAGCTCCTCAATGGCAAACTCAATGCTTTAGGCTACTTCATTTCCTGCGCAGCACGACGATGCCTCCCGTTTTATAAGGCCTTAAAGGCAAAGAAGTTCGTATGGGGAGAGGACTGCGCCACAACCTTAGCCGAGATCAAAACCTTTTTGGTCTCTCCGCCCTTGATGAGCCACCCCATAGCAGGCGCGCCTCTATATCTCTACCTCAGCACTTCGGAGGAAGTGTTAAGACTGGTGCTCATTAGAGAAGAGGGGGCGGATCAATTTCCTGTTTACTATGTTAGTCGCGCTTTGAAAGGTGTCGAAGTCAAATACAGCCGCATCGAGAAGCTAGCATTCGCCTTGATAATATCTTCCCAAAAGTGAAGCCATTATTTCCAAGCCCACACGATCATAGTGCGAACAGACCTGCCACTTAAAAAAGCACTATAGCGGCCAGAAACTTCAGGATGCCTCGCTGAATGGTCCATCAAGCTCGTTGAATTTAACATCCGCTTTGAACCAATGACAGCAATGAAGACACAAGCATTAGCAGACTTCGTACAAGAAGCTCCACCTCAGAAAGAACTACTAGAAGCAACTTGGCACATGTTCATAGATGGCAGTTCCAATAGTACAGCAGTAGGCATTGGAATATACCTCCGAGTCCTGAAGGGGATAGTGATTCAACAGGCGGCCAAACTTGAATTCAGAGCCTCCAACAATGCCGCGGGGTATGAAGCGTTGATATTTTGTTTGGAGATCGTTAAAACCATTAAACCGGACAATGTAAGAATATTCAGCAACTCTGGACTTGTCGTCAAACAATTCGGTGGGGAATATAAAGCTAAGAATAACTCCATGCGATAATATCTTAACCGAATCACCACCCTTATCAAAGATATCCGGATGGAGGGCACTGAAATGTCCATTGAGCAAATTCCTAGAGCGCTGAACACTGAGGCTGATAGATTGGCAAAGGGGGCCTCAAGCGAAGCGCAGGAAATCTTACTCCCTTGTATCCCTCTGCGGATAAATGCTCCCAGCGTGCCAATAGCTGAGGTGCTACAAACGGAGGTGAAAGATGATTGGTTTACCCCCATTAGAAGGTACTTGGAACACAACGAGCTACCAACAAACACAGGCCTAGCTCAAAAAATAGTGAGAAAATCTTTTCGCTATGCAATCAATAAGTCATCCATGGCTGAAGTGTGTTCACCGAGTCAATGCCGATTATATATTACGTGAAGTTCACAAGGGCCTCTGCGGTGCGCATGAGAAGAAGGATGCAATGGTTCGAAAGGTGAAGCTGCAAGGCTTCAATTGGTCAACTATGGAGCTGGATGCTAAGAGAATAGTCTAATCTTGCGAAGCTTGCCAGGCCTTCGCCAAGACGTCATCGGCACCAACCGGGCCGAGGGCCGTAATACAAGCTGCATGACCCTTCGCCCTCTGGGGAGTGGATTTAGTAGGGCCTTTACCAAGAGCAAAATAACAAAAGAGCAGGATTATCGTAGCCGTTGATCACTTCACCAAATGGGTAGAGGCCGAACCCTTGTCAGCCATCACACCAAAGCAAGTCACTTCCTTCTTTACCAAAAACATTATGTCACGCTTCGGCATCCCTCATAAAATCATAGCAGATAACGGGACGCAGTACAAATGTCATGCTTTCAAATGTTTTTATCACCGACTAAAAATGCAACTCCGCTTCTCCAGTGTCTCCCATCCTTAGACAAATGGCATGACAGAGGTGACCAATCGAACTATCTTTGAAGGAATCAAGATAAGAGTCCAAGAACATGGTTCGGTGTGGCTTGAGGAACTGAACAACGTCCTTTGATCCTACAAGACCACGCCCCGAACGGTGACAGGAGAGACGCCCTTCCTCCTCACTTATGGGATGGAGGCGGTAATTCCGGTGGACATCGGCGCTACCAGTGCAAGGGTGGTAAACTACATCGAAGGAGCTTCAAACGATGATCTATTACGGAATAATTTAGATTCGTTGGAGGAGAAGCAGGAACAAGCTCTCATACGCATGACGGAATACAAACGGCGCATCGCCCTCATTCGCAATAAGAAGATCAAACCTCGAACCTTCCAAGAGGGAGAGCTAGTCCTCCAAAATACAAAGGACTCACAAGCTAGGGAAGGGTGAGGGAAGCTTGGCATTAAATGGGAAGGCCTGTTCGTAGCAACGAAACAAATAGGAAGTAGCGCTTACAAGTTATCCACTATTTGGGGAAAAATTCTGCCTCGCACATGGAACGCGGCTTCCCTTCTAAAATTTTACCCAGGAGCATGATGGATGACGTTTTGTATGTTTATTTCATGGATGACATTTTGTACATTTATTTCATGAAATTATGTTTTATGGTGTAAATACAGCTTTCTATAAAGTTCTTCCATTCGAATAAATAGTGGACCACGAAAATAGCCCGCAGGGTCAGATCGGCGAGATCCCCTTGGCGCTTCCACGCTTTGAAATTAAAGCAAGTCAAACAGCCCGCAAGGTCAGATCAGCGAGATCCCCTCGGTGCTTCCACGCTTTGAAATTAAAGCAAATCAAACAGCCAGCAGGGTCAGATCAGCGAGATCCTCTCGGCGCTCCCACGCTTTGAAATTAAAGCAAGTCAAACAGCCCGCAGGGTCAGATCAGCGAGATCCCCTCGGCGCTTCCACGCTTTGAAATTAAGGCAAGTCAAATAGCCCGCAGGGTCAGATCAACGAGATCCCTTCGGCGCTCCCACGCTTTAAAATTAAAGTAAGTCAAACAACCCGCAGGGTCAGATCAGCTAGATCCCCTCGGTGCTCCCACACTGTGAAATTAAGCAAGTCAAATAGCCCGCAGGGTCAGATCAGCGAGATCCCCTCGGCGCTTCCACGCTTTGAAATTAAAGCAAGTCAAACAGCCCACAGGGTCAGATCAGCGAGATCCCCTCGGCGCTCCCACGCTGTGAAATTAAGGTAAAGTTAAAACAGCCCACAGTCAGACCAACGAGATCCCAGCGGCGAAGCCATGAACCGATCAAATAACATACAAGATAAATTAAAAGGCAAAACATCTCTTCCAGAATATAGCAAATAAAGATGGGAAATTCCCTTATCTTGACAGCTAATCAGTACGAAAAACCATGAGCAAGAAAAACTCAGCAACGAACTACTAGCTCAGCGATAAACATAACATATGGGCATAAAAAGGTTTTTCATTAACAAGGGGTTGAGTTCACAAAAGCCGAACTCAATGGCTGCAAAACTTCAGAATTTTTAAACAAAAAATAACAAAACAGAACAAGGAAACAGGACGGAGGCTGTCACGATTAAACTTCCTCCTCCTCCGTCGCTACCGAAGAAACTTTTAAATAAGAAGGCTCTGGCGCGGGAGGCCCAAATATGCGCTCGTCTTCCTCCCAGGGACCGAGGGGTTCATCAGGCGGGGCCAAGTGGGCAAGATCGTCGATGTCAGCCCCAGAAAATTTAGCACGCACAGCGCGAAGAAAAGCGATCCGATAGCTGAGGTTATCCTCCCGCCAATCTTCGTGAGTCTACTTTACCTTAAGCTTGTACTTCACCTTATGATGATCTTGCTTATACTGGAGATCTCTCAAGGCTGCGGTTTTATCTTCAGCAATGGTCCTCCAATACCCCAGCCCCTTCTCAGCATCCTCCAAATTTTTAGCCACTTGGGCTCTCCCTTCCTTCTCCTCCTCTATCAGCGCCTTGAGCCTCTTCTCCTCAGCTTCAGCGGTGGACTTGACCTTGGCAAGCGCCACCTCATGCTTCTCCTCCAAGGCCCGCATTGTGCTCACTAGATCCTTCCTCTTCCCCTCGGAGTACTCCAAATCCTTAAGCACTTGGGCCAACTCCGCAACTTGTTTCTTGCCCGTCTCCCTTAACCTCCGGGCAGTCTCCTCCAGCTCTGTGAAAGTTTGGCGCTCCAGCTGAGCCTCCTTCAACCGCTTGGCACTGCCTTGGGAAGCAACGTAGGCGGTCTCCACTTGGCGCTACGCCTCAGTTAGCGCCTTCACCACCCGATGAGCAGCACAAAACACCTTCAAGCCAAGAGTAACCACACATTACATATCCATAAACAAACACGAATATTACACAACAGAAATACTTACAAGTAAGGCTTGCTGCTCCACATAGGCCCCCAACTCAGCGGGACCCATAACACTGAAGCGAACCTCCTCTCTAGGGAGCTCGGTGTACCGCCCCAACTCCCTCAGCACCTCCGCCTTGATCAGAGGCACATCCTCCCCATGAACCTTTTGCCATAGCTACAAACATATCCAAGTGAACCTCAATGGCCGATACAAGCAAATAAATAAATAGAAAAAGGAGCTCAATCGATGAACTTACCAAGGGATGATCATATTTGGCCCACTAAACTTGCTCCTCCTCTGTTAAAGGAGCCTTCCCCTTGGAGGACTTCCCTCCACTATTTTCATCATCGCGGGGATGCTTATGCTCCCTCTCCCTGATTTCCATGCCCCTTACAGTAGCAGGAGCCTTTTTCCTCGCCAAAGGCTCCCCAACATCGACCGAAGGAGCCGCGGCCCTAGAGGGGTGGTATCAATAACCACAACATCCCCCGCTTCTGCCTTTATGATTCTTTGGGATGCGAGAGGATCTACGCTCCCCTGCTCCAGCAACTGCTGAGCCCAGCTCTCAACAGAAACTTACACGATCGGCGTCGCCTCCACCGTCGTAGATGAGGGGCCAACAGCCGTCACCGGCTGAACAACCTCGGGCATCTGCATCTTCGTTGCTGCCACTGCAGGAATAATTTTTTGTTTCCACTTAATACGAGCCATTCTTACAAATAAAAAGAAAAGACAATGATCAGTTTTTCGAAATCTCACCACCCTCAACAGTCAAATCAATATAAATGATAGCCCCTTGATCCATCCAGCAGAAGAGGCCATCGGGATGACCAAGCAAAAATTCCGCCACGCGCCAATGAAAGCTGGGCCGAATCTGGCGCACAATCTCAGCTTCTCGGCACTGTGACGCATTCAAATCTTTGGCTCGACACCAGTTATAGGGATCCTCTAGATTCCGGTTCCAGCGACTGTGGAATGGAAATTTTCCATCCTTCAAAGGATTCGGCGCATCCCCCTCAACGTCATTGGGGCCCGGAAATATCCAAAACCACTTGTCTTTGAAATCCCTCACATGGGATTGCTTCTCTACCGGCTTTGGTGTGGTTTCCCTTGTGCTACCCCAAAATACAAGAGCCCCGGCGTGCATCATACGAGGCCTAAAGAAAAGGCGGAACATACGCCCAGAAAGGGTAAAACCCAGCTCACAGCACATCCGCGCCAGGATAGCCAAAACAATCCACACGTTCAGATGTAATTGCCCAGGGCACAGACCGAATTCGCGCAGCACATCCACCACCCCAGCATCTAGGGGAAAGCGGAATCCCCATCGCACTTGCTGGCAAATGACGGGCACCAAGTCCTCCCTGGGGGGATTTTACATAACTTCCCCCTTCTTCGGGGCTTTTCCCAAAATGCCACGCGATGACCCCACCAGTAACTGAAAAATTTCAGTGGCTTCTTTCTTTTTGATGGTGGTGGGGGTTTGACAATCCACCCCTTCGATGGGAAAGGGAGATGACAATTCCCCAACAGTAACTTGTCGACGCGGAACAGAGCCTGAGCCACCCCCCACCACCTCCACCACACCGATGGCCTCAGGGCCCATCGAAGACAGCACTGCAGGGGGACAAAGATCACACTCCACCGGTTGACAGTGACCGGCGCGGTGGATTAGGGCACAAGAGTCAGAAGAAGTTGAAGACATCTTAACGAACTAAAAGGAAGAAAAACTCACTCAAGGAAAGAGGAAGAACTCAGGCAGCAATTCGCAACAAGAGACTGACGAATTAGAGAGCAAAGAGCAACGTATTATCGAAGTAAAAACAAGCGGAAGAACAAGAAGAATATGCACACCCTAATTTATACAGTAAGCGGCACGCGAAACGAGGGAACACACCTGTTCCCTAGAAACGCCATCATTACTGTAAAAATTGGAGTGGATGTGAACCGCCGCGTCAACTCAACGGTCGCAGCTTCAGCAAAACGGTGCTACACACAAAGGCCCTAAAGAGCCTTCATTTGGGCTCATAGGGGGGGGGGGACTCCTGATATCAAGGTCCATTAAAAGCCTCAAGGCTCACTAAAGACCCAAAGACCTAAATAATTGCATCTTAGTTTACAGAACAGAAGTGTGCCTCGGCGCGAACACGTGCCGATACCCCATCAGCATAACATAGAGCTGAGGCAAAGTATCACAAACTAGTAGCCTTCAGCGCTACCCACCGCGTTTAAACTGAGACATAATCCTTAGAACCCACGCCGATATCGGCGCACTCATTATCTCTCCTCTATCGCATTAAATGCGATACTGACTGGCAGAGACAAATTATTTAATGCTTCAACAGTTGACAAGACCCCCGAGCGCTTGCCAAATGTGCAACTCTTGCAGACGGGTCCCACATATCATCATTACATGTAAGTCCTATAAATAGCAAGATAATCTCATATTGTAGAGGTAACTGTTATTCTAAGAATACACTGAAACCATCCTTCTCAGATACCTAACTTGATCGTCGGAGGGTCTTCGTCGGAAACACTTCCGACTGGAGACTTGTTTTGCAGGGCTTGGGAACACTTGAAGACCGGGAAATCATTTTTGAAGGAGATGAGAAAGTATGAAATTACATTGGAATTGAAGAAGGAAAATGCATGAAAAAGTGTACCATTGTTACTTACGTAACGGCAACACTGTCTTACATAAATAGTTAAATATTCTATTAAGTTAAATTTCAAACACATACTGTGTCACAATTAAAATAATTTCAATACACATCATTTATATTTGCAATTTATTACACTAAATGATGCTATTTTTGAGAATCAAAGTTTCAACATTAAAAAACATGATTCTTACAAATATGACGAGTACTTTTTGCTTAGCTATTACTTTTCAATATATTGATTACCGATGATTACATTGATAGTTATTTGATGTTGCTAGTCATTTATTGTTTTCAAAATATATTAAAAAAATTGTATTCAAACAAATAAAATTGTTATTTTGTGTGTCCGGTTTTGTTTTTTATTAATATAAAACATTATTTTTTAAGAAGTTGTCTATTTAGGCCCTGTTTTCTTCAACTTCTCAAACCTGAACTGAAATTAACTTAACTTAACTTAACTTAACTGAACTTAACTTATCTGAACTAAACTTAACTGAACTTAATGAACCTGAACTTAATCGAACTTAATAATAAATATATTAATTATTAAAATAATAGTAAAACCATTAAATATAAAAATAAATAAATTATTAATAATCATTACAAATAATATTATTAATAACTACCTATATAAAATAATTAATAAAAAAATTTTAATACCATTAATAAAAAAGTTCATAATACCTAAATTCATTTAATTAAAATTTTGTTATTCAAATAATAATTATTGTTACAATTACACGTGAGCTAACAATAATTATTATAATATATTATAGTTTAGATTCAAATTATCACTTATTATTAGATAACAAAAAAGTAATAGTTGTTTTAATTAATAAATATTTTTATTTTATTATTTCATATCACATTTTCTAATTAATTAATACTATGATTATAAATGAAAATATTATTATATTATAGTTACATTAATAATATTATTATATCAATAACACTAGTAATTATCACTATTTAAAAATTATTTTTATTATATTTATAATCAATATTAACTACATTAAATAATAATTATTTTTCTATATTAATATTTTTATCGTTGTTCTTCTTTTTATTATTATTACTATTAATTTTTATTAAAGATTAATTAGAATAACCATTATTAAAATTAAAATTTATGGACCTGAACTGAACTTAATAGACCTTAACTGAACTTAACTTAACTGAACTTAACTGAATTTAACTGAACTTAATGGATCTGAACTTGACTGAACTTAACTGAATCAAATTAAAGGTGAAGAGAACAGGACCTTAATCTGAAAACTCTTATTTTCACTTCGAAAGATGTAACAATTGAATTACGATATTCGCTTGCTTGTAATTTTGTTTTAACATGTGAAGTGCACTAGGACAAAACGTGACATTATTAGGTACACATGAATAAGATACTAACATGTTTGACACTATGTAAATGTAATTGTGGTAAATCAGAAAAACGCCATGAAAAGCCCATTATTTAATCTATACAATTAAGTTGAGTACGACAATTTGAAAACAATGTTTATGTTCTAGAGCTGGTAATTCATTAAATATGTGTTAACAAAAATCAGAATCAAAATGGCATAATTAGATATTTGATAAGTTAGGACCCAACTGAATTAGATTATGACTATAGATTAATTATAGACCTCATGTAATGATAGAGAATCTTTGGACAGTGGAAGATTCCTCAAGACCCACAAATTTTTTGTTTTTGTTTATGAATTTAATTGATAACCCTCCAATCTTATGCACAATAATTTAAAAGGGGGAAATTATTGATAACGATAACTAATGAAAGTGATTTCTTAACATATATATATAATTATTAATTGAAGGCAAAAAGCATCGAAAAACATTAGACCCTTTGTTTTTTTATTCTGACTGAATTAATCAGTCCGGTCCAAAGCATATTTAAAACTTTTGTTTGTATAAGTTTTGATATAGATGAATCTTTTATCAAACAACTAGATTTTAATCATTGTTATACCATTGCATTAAGCATGGCACACAGTCAAGGAAAACCATATATACAAGGATCCAAGTGTGTGAAAAAATTCCGGAACTGGATGCATAACTTTGGAATTACTATCTGTCGTTCAAAAAAACGACATTCTCTGAAAGGTCCTCACCCCAACCCAACCCCGCATTATTTGACTCCTCTTTATATAGCTTCATTCTTTAAGGGTAACTCCAACCATTTTCCCCATTTTCCATTCCCCAAACTCTATTTTACAGGATCTACAGTATTTTTACTCCAACAATCTTCCTCATTTTCAATTCCTCATTTCAGATTCCAATAAACTAATAATATTTTATTATTATTATATTAATTTATTTACATCAAATCTATTCCCAATAACCAAAAAAATATTAAACACATTAAATTAAATCAAAACTAAAAAAAATATTAATATAATAACTATTCCCCATATATGGGAAACCCCATTTTGAGGATAAGGTAAATGGAGAATGGTTGGAGCACACCATTCCCCATTTTGGGGATATCCCCAAAATGAGGAACCATTGGAAAAACCCTAATCACCGATATTTAAATTCCTTAAAAAAATTGTAGAATAAGTTATTATAAGTAAAACATGGTAAGAAATATTTAGCAATTTTTTTTCTCACGGTGAGAATTAGTCTTAGATAGTGGGTAATCGGTAGCTCCGGAGGAGAGGGAGGCTCAATTTTTTACAATTTCAATGTGAAAGAAATAATTTTGTTGTATCTTTTGAATTGAATGCTCAAAATTTCATTTTTAGCGATCTATAATATGATATTAATTATACATCGATTTTTAATTAGATTTTACTTTATTTGTCATCCTCATGAATATTGAGTTTAATTATTTATACTTTTAATTTGTCAGTCAATTATAAATTTATTTTATCATACATATAATTAATTACTTTTATCAAAATGACTGAACTATATATTTAAGATATTTTGCTTAGGCTGCAAAATGTCAGCACTAGGTTTGCCCACTGCTTAGAAGTTCTGGCACCTGGCTACAGGGCCTAGGGTGATACAACAAGTTTTACTGCCTAGGCCTCGTAATCGAAAAATGTTCTAAAATATTTTTTTCATTTTAGTTATATAATTATTAAAAAGATAAAGATAAACACTAATTAATTTTAGATTAATTGGTAAACATTGGAATAATGATATGAAATGTTCTAAGTTCAAATTCTACCTTTTGCAGAAAGTTTTTTTTTTTTAATAATTTTTTCATTAGAATGATATTTTTTTATCAGTATTTCAAAAGATGCTAGGTTGTAGTCGCACGGTTAAAGCTTCCAGGGACATAGTAGAGGATTAATCGGGACCTAGGCGAAAAATAAATGGATTGGTGTCTTAAAATTTTCGAATTTGAATAATAAATTTGAATAACACATAAATCTTATATAATAAATTAAAAAACTCATATAGAGACCTTTTTTTTTTTGTGACATTTTTTTATGTTCTGGTTACACTTTTTTTAGTCTTTATGATATTTTTTTGAGTTTTGACAATATTTTTTACCTTGACTGTCCAATTATATAAAATCATGACGGTATTAAAAGAAAACCCGTCTAGGCATCGCCTTGATTGCTTTTTAAAACTGAGGTTTTTACCATTTTTTATAGTTTTATGCCGATGAACTCTTTTTACATTCTACTTTTTAATAAGTTTTATATATCTTCTACCCTCCGATTCCATTTCAAGTACTAATCTGCGTTTATCCTTTGTTTCTTACAAAAATCAGTATTCATTATTCATATTGTAGGTGGAGACGTATGAAATAATACTGCTTTTATTTTGTATGCTTTGGGACCAATATGAAGTCTATATGTGCTATAATATGATATTAGTATTTAATGTCGTCAAAATGTTGAATAGATCTCTATTAATTGGTGTATTAAAATTATCTTATTTTCTTTGATTTGCATGCAAAATAAGCAAAAATAACATTCAGCAGTGGCTTAAAAAAAGCTACGAGGAAACTGCCTAAAATTAGAAAATGCGGGGTTCATAATTTCCATCTCATTATAAAATATAAATAGACATTACCCTCAAAGCGGGAACTCTTCTATTGGTTAATTAATGTCCCACTCTTTATAATTCCATTATAGGAAAAACCAGCTCATCTACTAATTTCATTATACTATTGCCATAAATAATGGTCTTTAAACGAGGCAACCAATAAACTAATTTAATGGTTTATTATTTATTAATGCAATTATTTCCAAAAATGATTCCAGTTTCGATTCAATAATAATACAGATCCTTTTAGGCTAGACTCCATCCGGTTCCTAATATTTGTGATTTTAGATTTTGTACTTTGATTTCTAATATTTGTCATTTTCATGTATCAATGCATTTTGTAACAAGATTTTCCTAATTTTCCCTTGCATTAATTAGGAAAGATATTAAGTGTAGATTAATTTATAAGTTGGTAATTAAGAAGAGAGAGAATTTTATTTTAAAGGAAAAAGGTTAAAGTAATCATTTTATAGTGCATTGAATGTCTTATTGGTTTTGATGAAAATTCTAAAACGACAAATATTAAGAATCGGAGGGAGTAGTAAACTTTAAATGTAGTATGAAAATGTAGCTAATAAAGTATGATTCTTGGCTTCATTAATGCAAGTTCATTACTATCCTTTCACCCATTTTATCACTTTATTCATGAAATTTATTGTTGGGTTCCTTCAAGTTAAGGTAGGATTATTATAATTTGGTCCCTTAATGGTATGGTTTGATATTTATGTTGCTAATCGCCAAAACCGTTGGTAATGAATTAAATTTGATCAAGCTTTTTTGGTCATAAAGTTTATGGTAGACCGATAAAAGGATGCAAATCTCTGATAAGTCCATTCATTTTACTGCTACTCATGTAATTTGAGTTAGAGACCTTAAACTGAAGAGCGACATGTAGTATAAGTTGAGTTTTAACACAAAAGTTAAGTGAATTGTATGTCATATAGTATCTTGTATATGTCTTAAGCTTATTCACACAATTAAACTCTACACATGTCAGCTTGATAAATTCCTTTTCATTTCACTATAGCAAAAGAACACTTAACAATTGAGAGATATAAGATCCTTATTCAAGGAGTCGATTGATCTTGTAACCTTGAACCTCAAACGAATATATCATAATGGCAACACGAGTGGTAAGTTTAACTATTTTATTGACCTTAGTACAGATCATCAGTTTATTTGCATTACATTTATTCAAACTTGATTCATATGCTCATTTATGCGGTGAAGCCACCATAAAGTTTATATTGGAGTGGATACAAGTATATGATAATAATAGATGCACCTACCAAATACACAGACTATTAGAGTTGAGTAGAAAGGGATGGGTTTCAATGATATGATGAATTGCAATCGAGGACATATCATTTTCACATACATATATATGGATGTTATATTTGGACAGAACACAGAACACAACACCCATCACAAAAGGTGAAAAACACAATTTCAGAATGGTAGACACCCACTTCCAACTACATATATTGTGCGTATTGCATATGCCTAACCTACCTCATTTACACCATCACTATTCACTTCTTTTGTTTGTTAAATTATATCATAACTAACTAACTAACAACTCTCAATTTCATATATATCCAACACATCTATGCACTAAATAATCACTCATACGTTACACTTTCACTATGTTTCTAAAAAATGTTTAATGGGAAAATTGTACTGATTTTGGAATTGATATTTTCGCAGCTAGTCCTAAAAACAATTTGACAAACATTTTTTATATAAATACACGGATCGAGCTCATCCAAACCCTTCCTATAAATAAATCTTCCGAGAATCGGAAAACACATTTGTGAAACTGTCTACTAAAAATTGGATGTCTTTACTGTAAGATATTGGGCCAATGGGCCGATCGATGGGCCTTCAATCCCTGAAACGACGCTGTTTTGTCACTTCTAGGGCGATGAACTGGATTAGGCCGGTTTTTTCAGCTATAGCTTCGCGCGGATAACTACAGAGTGCTTCAAAGGAAGCAGAAATGGCAGCTTCACTATCCTCTGTATCATCTTCTCCTCCACCATGGATTTCCACTCGAAGCTCAATTTCTGCTTGCAGGACTTCAGCTTCTTTGTCTTTCTCCACTGGTTCTATTCCTAGATCAACAACCAATTTCTCTACTTCTCGATCTTCACTTCTTCACTGCTCTTTTCTCTCTTCGTCTTCTCTCTCTTTGCCTTCTTCTTTCTCAGGTAAACTTTACTTATCTTCAATTTTGCTTCTGTTCTCGATTTTTTTGAATTTAAGATGGAATTTCCTACTTTTTATTGTATGAAATGATTAAGTTTGTAAGAGGGATAAATTGTATTTTGTTCAAAAATTCTCATGTTTTTTTATTTAAAAAGAAACTAGCAATTGATCTGTGTTGCCTAAGTGCTTGCTGGTGAAATGGATCCTCCATGAATTACAGCAAAATGATGTGTTGAACCCAATTTAGGTATTTTCCTCTCTGGTTAAGATATTAACTTCATTCCTTATTCACTAGAGTACTTTGGTGGCTAAAATTCTGTGGTGTTTTTGTAGTTCTGGTATGGTTATTTGTTATTGAGTTTGTAATAATGCTGTTTGGTAAGGTTCATAAAGTGTTAAGAGTAGTTCCTTTGTTTTCAGGATTGTCATTGGGATTGGACTCGAATTCAAACATGGGGATGAGGAAGGAAAGAGGCAGTGGCCTAGTTGTGAGAGCTGGCAAGGCAGCTCTTTGTCAAACAAAGAGGAACAGGTCCAAGAAGTCTCTTGCCAGGACCCATGGCTTTCGTCGACGTATGAGAACTAACAGCGGAAGGGCTATTCTGAAACGCAGGCGCGCCAAAGGAAGCAAGGTCCTTTGCCCCAAGTCAAACCCTAATTCGGGAAAAGCTGCCTGATTTTTCTTCATCATTCAATGCGGTAGGTTCTCTTCAAATTTTCTACTAATTGTTTTTGCTGCCTCCATAACTCAGTTAGCCTGTATTCAACGGTACATTTCAGTTTTATCTGTTTCTCACCGCAGCATATTAATCATTTTTTAATTTTTTGAGTTGTGGCGCAAAGAAAAGTACCATGAATTTCATTTTCAAAGCTTCATATACATACTCATAAACAGAAACATTCTACACAGTATAAACTATAAAGACAGCACGTGTAAGACATAGTTGATCTAGAGTTGCACATCAATTGCTGTAATCTATGCAGTTGGATAGGAAGGTTGCATTGCGATTCCACAGAGGCCTTCTTCTGCAGAAATGTCCCTTTCCATTCTAATATATCCATTTTCACCCCAAGTGGTTCCCCACGAGTTCTTCACTAGCCAATACTTTGTCCCGTCCTCGCTTTTTCCGTAACCAACTACGGTTACACCATGGTCTAAGCTAGTTCCACATTCTCCTGTAAAAACTCCGCTTTCATAGTGTTGGAAGTCGGATTCCCCTGCATCAATAGCGACTGATATTGGTTGGTTCGCTACCGCCTTGAGCAATGCTCCCTCGTCATTGGCTGGAACATCTTCATAGCCAGTGATTTTGGCAGCGTGATTTGCTGCGTTGTTTGTGTTGCAATCACCGTCAGTACCCTTGTATGGGTAGTTTGCTTCGGTTGCGAGTCCATTGTTTTGGATGATGAATTCAAAGGCATCATCCATAAGACCACCCTCGCATCCTTGGTCGGTCCCACTTGTATCACAATCGACCAATTCTTGTTCCGAAAGCGAAATCAACTTTCCAGTCGAGAGTTTCGTTATTCCTTCCATTGCAGCAACAGCGGAAAACGCCCAGCAACAACCTGCATTTCACGTGTTAGGATTTGCACATAACACTAGTTTCATTTGAAGTAAACAAATATGACTTACCGCATTTGCCTTGGTCTTTAATGGGGGTAACGACACCTTTAGTCCTCCAATCCAAGCTGGAAGGAACTGTGACATTTTCGTATCTGAATGATTTTGGTGCTGATGAACTCAGTCGATTAGACATCTTATAACCGTTATAGGTTGCACGAAATTCTTCACTTGTGAGGTCTGTAAATTGGTTGATTCCTAGCTTGTAAGGCTTATTACCGGCTTTGTTTGAAGACTCAATGTACTCAACATTGTCCTTGAATATCTGAAAGTGCTTCTCCTTCTCTGCGCTGTCACTGTACACTTTCCCGAATCGAGCCGCCCACATTGCATGTCTCTCCTCCATGGAAGCTTCATGTATTGACCGCGACAAGCCTTGGATAGCCCAGAGAACCAAAAATAATATGGCCTCAAAGATCATTCTGCTCTTGAAAATTACAGCCATTGTGCAAACCGATCAATATGGTGTTTTTTTAGATGAGAATTTGTTGGATGAAGTGTTTGATGTATTAATTTGGAAGGATGGCTGTATTTATAGGACAAAGATAAACCCATTTCATTAGATCTAAAGTTGCATTCCAAGTTGAACTAAACCCTTAGTGAATCAGGCAAATAACATATGATAAGGACAGGTGAAATTTTATGCCATGACATTGTGCCGTTTTGGTCACTTTGGCAGCAATTTTGTTTGTTATTTCATAGTCCACTTTAAACTAATTCTTCAATACGCAGAACAAATAAAGTTCCTGGGAAAGACAATTGCTTTATAATTAGTTTACTATATGAATACCTCTCTCTTTATATATTAAAATTCGTGATTACTTTAAATCAAACAAAACAAAATTGCAGCCACAAGAATACAAATTGACTCAAACAGCACAGCATCCAAGATTCAGGTCATAGTGCGAATGCAATATCAGATTCAATCATCATGCAAGTGGTGAGGCCGATCCATACGTTCTTTATATAAATTCATTCTTTCATTCTTCAAGTAACAAATCAAGTTCTTAACTTATCCCTCAAATTCAACCCACAGCACCATATTCATTAGTTAGCAAAATGGCTATCGTTTTCCACAACAAAATGTTCTTTGTGGCTGTCTTAATATTGAGTCTCTTGGCTTTCCAGGGCTCACCTCGGTCATTACACGAAGCTTCAATGGAAGAGAGGCATGCAATGTGGATGGCTCAATTTGGAAAAGTGTACAAAGACACCGCGGAGAAGGAGAAACACTTAGAGATATTCAAGGCAAATGTCGAGTACATCGAGTCTTCAAACAAAGCGGGAATAAGCCATACAAGCTAGGCTTCAATCAATTTACAGACCTTACAAATGAGGAATTCCGTGCCACTTATAATGGGTATAAAATGCCAACTCGTCCAACTTTATTTGCACCCAAATCTTTCAGGTACGAAAATTTCACTGCAGTCCCAACTAGCTTGGATTGGAGGACTAAAGGTGTTGTTACCCCTATCAAAGACCAAGGTCAATGCGGTAATTCACATTTGTATTACGTTCATGTTCATTCTATAGCGATAATACATTGGTATAATGTGACTTAACATTTATGCAGGATGTTGTTGGGCGTTTTCGGCGGTAGCTACAATGGAAGGCATCACAAAACTTTCAACTGGGAAGTTGATCTCTCTTTCTGAGCAAGAATTAGTTAGACTGCGACACAAGCGGTGTCGACCAAGGCTGTGAAGGCAGTCTAATGGACTATGCATTTGAATTCATTATCCAAAACAAGGGACTCGCAACCGAAGCAAACTATCCTCACAAGGGGGTTGATGGTACTTGCAATACAAAGGAGGCAGCGGCAGCCACTATCACAGGCTACGAAGATGTTCCTGCCAACGACGAGGAAGCATTGCTCAAGGCAGCGGCAAACCAACCAATCTCAGTTGCCGGGCGAATCTGACTTCCAACACTATGAAAGCGGGGTTTTCACTGGTGAATGTGGAACCAGCTTAGACCATGGTGTTACAGTAGTAGGCTATGGAATGAGCGACGATGGAACAAAGTACTGGCTAGTGAAGAACTCGTGGGGAACTAGTTGGGGTGAAAATGGTTATATTAGAATGGAAAGACACATTTCTGCAGATGAACGACTCTGTGGAATTGCTATGCAGCCTTCTTATCCAACTGCATAAATGGTCATATTTATATTTTTGTTAAGCTAGACTGCCTGTATATATTTGTGAATATGAATGAAAATGTTGCTTTGCTAATGAAATAAACAAAACAGAGTTCGCTTGCCGTATTTAAAATTACCAAGAAAATTCCTATTTCACAAGTTAAGAGCTTAACTAGTTAAATGGTTAATTTAACTTTATGCTAAGCATAACCGATCATGAACTAAGGGCATGTTTAACATATATTGTTACTCATAGATTAAATCACAGTTTCAGGATATGTTTGAAAACAAATCTCACAAGACAATGAAAAGAATTCAATGAATTCAATTGATTCTTAATTAATATATATAATATTTTAATTCCTTCAACTAAAAATATATGAGAAAGTAAAGTAGTGAAATAATATTCAAAGACATAATTTAAATTAAGGGAAATACAAGTGGATCCCTTTTTTGGTAAAATATTTTTTCTTTTAATGCAAGGAGATAATAATTTTGTTTCTCTTCTTTTTTTAAATTTATGTTTTTGCTTTTACCTTTTTTTGTTTTTCACCCCATCTCTCTCATTACCGATCTTTCCATCTCTTTCTCTCTATATATTTCTTCTTCCTCCCTCTTACGTCTCTGATTTCATCTTTTTTCTTCTTATGATTTTACAACCGAGGTATAGTTTATTGATTTGTTGATTTTCATTTTCGATTTGTTTCGATTTGCATTCTCATTCGATTTGTTTAGACTTGTTTAGATCTGTTAATTCCGTTTGTTCTGATTTGCTTTACTCCTTTGATTTATTACAATTTGGTTTGATCTGTTAAGAAAACGATTTGTTTGATCTTCTCTTCATCTTTCTTTGGATCACGATTTAGTTTGTTCTTTTGTACAGATCATGATTGAGTATTGTTCATGCGGTTTTAGGTTGTCTTCTATGATTTTTAGTTGTGAATTAGCATTTCAGATATAATTTTACAGATCGAATTTTATTTTCTTTCTATATGATCATGTTCTTGTAGTAACAGTTGAACATATTTTTCCCGATTTCTTTGAGTTTTTATGTCCTTTATTTTTTTGTTCCATATCAAATCTTGTGTTTTAAACATGATCCAGAAGGTTGCTTTTGCTTATGACTATAAAATTGTTCAAGGTGTTCTTAGTCACCAGTTGATGATGGGAAAAAGTTATTCTAAATGTCACAGATATAGATATTAAAGTTGATGATGCATAATTGAAGGAAAGTGAAGTGTATGCAGTAGCTGCAAAAACAGGTGAAGGTAAGGTAATTGTTGTGGCATTAACTAGCCAAACTCCTATTCTTGTAATTTTCATTTCATTATTTAATTAAATATTTGATGTATTTCTTTTTTGCA
>CATIWQ010098888.1:0-36242 GCA_949673415.1 Euphorbia schlechtendalii | reverse complement strand
GGAGTTGGCATTTCTCGAAAGATCTTCCCCATTTCACTAATAAGAAATTTCTTCAAGGAGGAGATCTTGTTGTCTGTGTTCTCATTGACTTCTCATTGGATAGAGTCTAGTTTGGTGTGGAGAGAGTCAAGGTTGATCACAATGGCCTTATCCATCTTCGCGGAGTATCCATCAATAGCTTCACCATTTGATCTTGTTTATTATCATGGTTCAATAATAACTTAGACTGGGTCTCCAACAGCTTGATGATGCTATGTTCGATGTCCATTGTAGTTTCTACCTCCGTAAGGATGCTCTCAATTTTGCGATCGGTGAGCTTCTTTATTTTGACTTGCTCTTCACCAAGTTTGTGGATTTGTGTCACTTGAGTTTCCATGTTGGTACTCAAGAGACTCAGCTGCTTAGTAGCAGCATCCACACTACTCTTTATCTTACTTACAATAGCGTTAGCTAATGCATTAGATGTGGGGATAACAGAGATGGCTGACCCAAGCTGGGTTACAAAATCCTTTAAACCGATTAAGATTAGATCCATCTTGTCCATCAAGCTCTTGGCACTATCTTTGGTCAAATGATTTCGAATAAAAAACAAGCTACCTTGAATCTTTCAAACTCCTCGAAGTAGATAGATTCATTTGGCAAACTTGTGTGCTATTTGAACTCATGCAATTTTACCATGGGTTTGAAGGACAAACCCGTCAATTCTTGAGCTAGTAGCAATTTGCTTACTACTCCATCTAACTCGGCATTGGTTTTGAGTACTAGGAATTTCTTCCTCGCTAAATCTCTAATCTCTACCAAGATAGATGCATCAGCCAAGTCCTCACAGACTGGCTCTCTGGTGGGTTCAGATACATCATGGGCTGTAAAATTTGCCTCTGTATTCTAACCACTTGCTTTTCCATGTTGAGCGGAGTTCTCAATATTAGGAACTTCCCTAATCAGAGAGGTTAGAGGGGTAGAAGATGAGTTTGAAGAAGGGGTAGGTTTAGATGAGTTTATAATTGAAGAATGAGGGGGAATGGTTTTTGTTTTCTTGAGTGGAATAGAAGGTACAATAGTTGTACAAGAAAGGGTTTGTATTTGGAATTGTAAAAGAGAAGAATGTTGGTTAATCAAGACAATAATTGGGCATGCATAGGTTGCAAGGTGAAAATTAAAAAACTTAAATTTAACTTAAGAATCTCCTAAGCATGCCATAATTGATATAATCTAAGTTAAAACATTCCATAGATGGTTTTAGGTTTATAAAACATATAAAAGAAACCTAGCATTTAAAGATTAAAGCATTACCAGTTGATGCATGCTTGATCTCTCTTTTGGTAGTGGCGTTCTCTTTGAGCAATGCTGATGGCACAAGCTTCCAAACTAGGAGATCCTTTATGACTTGATCCACACAGATCTTCACCGATGAAAACCTCAGAGTGGTAGAACCCGACGATTGACAATAATTGCCAGACCATTCGTAAATCAACATGAAAACCAAAACCGAAAGCTCACTTAAACATAGAGCCTTCTATAACAACTCTTCAATATGTTTGGAGAAACTTGTGGAGGATCTCGCATAACAAAAGAAGAGGAGAGTAGAAATAAGAGAGAGAACAAGCTCAAAGCTTTTTGGTGTGTGTATGTATAACTTATAATGAGAGGCTTTGAAGCCTATATATAGGGAAAGAGGGAGTGATAGACTCACCCTCAAACTCTACATGGGATGGGATAAATCCCATCCCATGTATAGCGGGTGAACTGCGCGGGCATAAGTACCCATGGGTTGACCCGCAACTGCCACAAGGATTAAGTGTCATCTAATGTAATAGGCGTAGCTATCTTGGAATTAGACTTGTTCATGAAGAACACCACTCAGCCATTTTGTATCTCGATCGATTAGAAACCCGTTCCATCAATCATATATTCTTATCAAAGGTTTATGAGTGTGTCACTTTATGAAGGGGCCCTAAGGTACTTTCCTTTATAATTACTATATCAACAGCGATGGATCCTGTCTTGACTATACAGCTTACAAACATGTGATCATCGCTATACCCGTAATCAACTGTATCATCCTGATCGCCAAGGTATGAGGAAGTATAACCCAAAGTATAGCAACTCCTACATAAGGTAACCAGTATCTTAGGTCTGAGGATACTCGTACTACTACTGTAATAAGACATAACATCAACACATGGGTAGAGTTATTTCCAAGTGTCTATCTTATGGTAGTCTCTAATATATTACCTAAATACATTCATGTGTTAACTCAAGGTACCACCTTCAGCTCGTGAGATCAGCTGCTTAGAACTAATCAAAGGAGAAAGCCTACACATGCTAGTCTATCTGCTCCATTGATGTCCAGTCTCAATGAAACTATGACTAGGGATATTTAGACTATTCATAGTAAAACGTATGTGCAGTTCTCACTCCACGTAGCTCCCACTATGTCCTTGCAGTTTTTCGCTATGAATTATTCACGAACTTTATTTTATCAATGCACATATACATTGTTTAACATATATGATACCAGTGATATACAATGAATAGAAAGCATTGATAAGTAATAAAGATGCCTTTGATTATTATTAATAATTTGAAACTGTTTGTACATTATAGCTAATAAAGACATATCGCCCTAATTGCCTCTAGGGCATACATCATGTCTAAAAGTTTCAACAACACAATCAACATCACAACAACCATATAGGAAGCTCTTCCCAACAACCCAAATGATCAGAAATGGGTGAGATGAGGGAGATGATGACTTAGTATATGAAGCAAAACCAAGCTCATATGAAAAGTTTGGAGACCCAAATCCACCAACTTACATAAGTTATAACGCCAAAAGGGAAGGGAGCTCTTCCTAGCAATACGGAGACCAACCCTAAGGAGGAATGCAAAGCCATATCTCTAAGGAGTGATAAGGTTGTGAATTATTCTAACCCAATGACTATTGATGTTAGTGGAAATGTAGAGAATGTTGGAGAGGAGGTAGATTTGACAAAACAGGACAAGACCTAACAGAAAAAGGAGAAGACCTCGACTGAGATAGATAAATAGGATACCTCAGAAAGCAAAGATAAGACCTTAGAACTAGAACCCAAGGAGGTCTCCAAATACCAGCTAAAGATCCCTTTTCCATAAAGAGCTAAACAACATGACATGGCTAAGCACTTCGACAAATTTTTAAAGGTCTTCAAGAAGATGAATATTAACATACCTTTTGCAGAATCCCTCACTCAAATGCCAATGTATGTCAAATTCTTAAAGTAGCTCTTATCTAACAAAATAAAGCTAGAGAATTTGGCTATGATTCAACTCAATAGAGACTTCTCTTCAATTCTGTAAAGTACAAGGCCTCTAACTACCAAACTCAATTATCCAGGGAGTTTTTCTATCCCTTGTTCTATTGGTAACCTTGACATTGAAAATGCTTTTTGTGATTTGGGAGCTAGTATAAATTTGATGCCATACTATCTCTATAAGAAATTAGGCTTAGGAGACCCCCAACCTACTAGGGTTTCAATCCAACTTTCTAATAGAATTATAAGATACCCTAGGGGAATGGTAGAGGATGTCCTAGTGAAGGTAGGAAAGTTTATTCTTCTAGTAGACTCTATTATTATGGACATGGATGAAGATATGCATGTTCCTATCATTTTAGGAAAACCTTTCTTGGCTACTTGAAGGGCTCTAATAGATGTAACAAATGACAAGTTAATTCTAAAAATTCATGATGAGGAAGTTGTATTTAAAATGAATGAAGCTTGAAAGTTACCACCTTCCTCGTATGACCAATGCTATTTCGTGGATACCACTGATGCCTTTGTGAATCCTTACTTTTTGTAGGAATTAAATTTGCAAGACCTTGATAATGAAAATGAAATCTTGGAGAAGAAAGTAGAAGCAAAGACAGGCTGCCACACTACTGTTGGAGCAAGGGTTAATATTGAACCCCTTGAAGACCTTCCTGATTCTAAAAATCCAGACCCTAAAGATCTTCAACAAGCCCTTCATCTTAAGCCTTTACTTGATCACCTTGAATATGCCTTCCTAACCTACCACAAGTCCTACTTGTTATCATTTCTTCAAAGCTCTCACCTAAACAAAAACAATTTTAAAAGCCAGCAAAGAAGCTTAGAAAATTTCCGATATCAAAGGAATTAGCCCTTCTATATGTGTACATAAAATTTTGATGGAAGAGGACCACAAGCCCTTTGTCCAAACCCAAAGAAGGTTAAATCTCAACATGAAGGAGGTTGTGAAGAAAGAGGTAATCAAGTTGCTTGATGCTGGAATTATCTACCCCATTCTTGATAGTATTTGGACAAGTCTAGTGCAAGTTGTGCCTAAGAAGGGAGGGATGACTATTGTGCAAAGTGAGAAGGGAGACCTTGTACCAACCAGGATTATCACGGGTTCGAGGGTTTGCATTGATTACAAAAAGCTAAGTGATGCCACCAGAAATGTTCACTTTCCCTTGCCCTTCATTGACCAAATGCTAGAAAGACTTACTAGATACAAGTTTTATTATTTCCTAGATGGATATTCTGGTTATAATCAAATAGCCATTCATCCCAATGATCAAGAGAAAACCACTTTCACCTACCCGTATGGAACCTTTTCTTATAGAAGAATGCCCTTTGGTTTGTGCAATGCCCCAACTACATTTCAGAGGTGCATGATGGTTATATTTCATGGTATGGTAGAAAGAACTGTGGAGATCTTCATGGATGATTTTTATGTTTATGGGAAGACCTTCAAACACTATCTTTGCAATCTAGAGGAGGTTTTGATCAGGTACATTAAGACTAACTTGGTTCTCAATTGGGAAAAGTGCCATTTCATGGTGACTGAAGGGATCGTGCTTGGACATAAAATATCAGAGAAGGGCTTGGAAGTAGACAAAACAAAGATAAATATAATTCAAAACCTAACTCCAACAACATCAGTGAAGGAAGTGAGAGGCTTCCTAGGCTATTCTGGTTTCTATAGGAGATTCATAAATGACTTCTCAAAAATTGCCCAACCCTTGACAGTCTTGCTTCACAAGGATGTGGAATTCAAATTTGAAGGAGACTGCTTGAAGGCCTTCATGGAGCTCAAAAGCAGGCTAGTGAAATCTCCTATTCTCACTGCCCCTAATTGGACAAAGCCCTTTGAGCTTATGTGTGATGCTAGTGATGCTTGTATTGGAGCTGTTTTGGGACAAAGAGAGGGTAAGCACTTCAAGCCAATATTTACGCCATCAAGACTTTTAATGAAGCTCAACAAAACTACACAACCATCGAGAAGGAATTTTTGGCAGTAGTCTATGCCTTTGATAAGTTCAGATCTTACCTAGTACTCTCTAAGGTCATGGTCTTCATTGATCATGCTTACTTGAAGTATCCATTTGGAAAGAAGGATGCAAAGCCTGGGCTGATTCATTGGCTACTCTTGCTACAAGAGTTTGACCTTGAGATCAAAGATAAAAAGGGATGTGAAAATGTTGCTGCTGACCATCTTTCCAAATTCCAGGAGAAGACCTTGACTCTTAGAATACCATTACAGAGACCTTCTTTGATAAAGGATTTACTCAATAAATTCTGCCCCCTTGGTATGCTGACGTTGATAATTATCTTTCATGTAATATAACCCCAAAGTGTTTGACATATGCTCAAAAGAAGAATTCTTTACTAATGTTAAATACTATTTCTAGGAGGAACCCTTCTTGTTAAAATTGTGTGCAGATCGGATTATAAGGAGATGTGTAGAAGAAGAGGAAAGCAACAAGATCTTGCAAATGTGCCATTCAGCTGAGGCAAGACGTCACTTTGAAGCCACAAGGACTGCTGCCAAGGACTTGGAGTATGGTTTCTATTGGCCTACCATTTTCAAAGATGCTCACCAATTTGTATCACACTGCAATGAATGTCAAAGAGTAGGGAATATTTCTGCCAAAAACTCTATACTTTCACATAATGTTGTTATTTGTGAAATATTTGATTTGTGGGGCATAGATTTCATGGGTCGTTTTTCTAGTTCTTATGGAAACATGTACATACTCTTAGCCGTGGACTATGTGAGTAAATGGGTGGAAGCAATGGCATGCCCAACTAATGATGCTAAGCTGGTGGTCAAGTTACTAAAGAAGACCTTCACCAGGTTTGGTTTCCCTTGAGCTATTATAAGTAATCAAAGTACACTTTTCTGTAATGCTCAATTCCAAAAGCTATTGACTAAATTTGGATTCACACATAGAGTTGCAACCCCATACCACCCTCAAACTAGTGGATAGACCGAGGTCTCCAATAGGGAGATAAAGAGGATTCTATAGAAAACTATGAATAGCTCTAGGAAGGACTGGGCTAATAAGTTAGATAATGCATTTTGTACCTATAGTACAACATTTAAAACACCTAGAGGCATGTCACCTTTTAGTTTGTGATATGGCAAGGCATGTCCCCTTCTTGTAGAACTAAAGTTCAAGGCCTTGTGGGCACTAACTTTTTTGAACTTTGATAGGGAAAAGGTGGGGGAAGCAAGAAAGCTTCAATTAAATGAACTTGAGGAGTTTAGGTTGTTTAGCTTTGAAAATGCAATGAATTATAAAGGGAAAACCAAGGCTTGGTATGATAAGAGAATATTAGCAAAAGATTTTTTTATACAATAAAAGGTCTTGCTATATAACTCTCGTTTGAAGCTCTTTCTAGGAAAGTTGAAGTCTAGATGGACAGGTCCATACATTGTGAAAAAGGTCTTCTCCCATGGAGTAGTAGAGGTCTCCAACTCTTAAGGGGAGGTCTTCAAGGTGAATGGACAAAGGTTGAAACCTTACTTATCCAAGGAGACCACTAAGGTCATTGAAGAGGTCTTCTTATTCATGCCCCCTTAACAAGACCTTGAACACTGGTGCCCACTTCATGCACCAAATGAAGTAAAACAATTTTAAGAAAGCTGTAGAAGCCCTTCATGGCCTAAGTTGAAGGCCTTATAAATATTCAAGTATGGGGAATACCTCGTGGGAAGTTGACAACATCTTGTATCCTTTTTGGTGTACAACACTTAGATAAATTTTGAAAAATATGCTTTTTGATTTGAATTATTCTCTTTCATACTTTATTGGTCAACATGCATAATGATAGCCTAGAATATAGGGTGGCGTGTGTAAGAGTTTTGTGCATCCCCAACCACTTCTTTTTCCGTGCATTATCTTGATTATCTAAAAAATGGATTTTATTTTGAAAATCTATTTTATTTATCATCTTTTACATTATTTCACTTTTTAACTTCTTTCCTTTATTATAAAAATTATTATTTTTAAGTAATTAAAAATACTTAATTAATAAAGATACAAGAAAGAAATTAATCTTTGGCCAAACTAATCCGCATGTTTAAGCAATTAAATTGGCTTATATATACATATTTTTTTAGTATATTAACTTAATTAATTTTGGGGATAATCATCCTAAAAGAAACGGTCATTATTTTTTTATTATGAGTAATCATGGGAGTTGTGGCCGTTTCTCCTACCTCTTTACTTCCCCCACTTTTATTATTTCCGTACCCGCTATTTTGAATTTTGAATTCAAATTTCAAACCATTCTCTCTCCTCCTCCTTAAGACCTCAACTTTTTCTCTTTCTTCTCAATTTTGCAAAAATTCTCCTTCTTTTGTAAAACTTTCTGCATCTTTTCATTTTCCCTTGTTTCCTTATGCTAATAAATCATCCTTGTCACTATGTCTAAGAAACTCAAAGCCTCCACCCCCAAGCCAACCCTGGTTGTTTCACAACCTTCCACCACTGTTGGCAGCGATGAAAACCTTACCCCTCAAGAAAGAAATTTCAAGAGATTCTCTATCTTCACTGATGAGGCTAACATTGCAAAGTTTAAGACCCTCTCTCAAATCCCATTCCCGAGCTCTAGAATTTTCGATTGGTTTGCCCTGATTAACCTTGACCTCTCTTACAAAGTTAGAAGCCTGCTAGAAGCACAGGGTTGATGACATTTGCTGAACTAGAGGACCTTGCTTACAAAGAACTTACCTCGGAGTTTCTCTCCACTTTCACCTTTGATAACTCAAGGGATAGAAGATGAATGTTGGTGCTTTTCTGGTAAAGTACATATCCACTTCTAAAAATTAAGGAGCCATTCTTTGCGGCTCTCTCGTGACAAGGATTGCAAGAAATCTCTTCAAACATTTCTCAGGTGAAGGTTTCACTTTGGAAGCTGCAGTCTCGCCTTTATCTTACCCCACTCTCAAACAAATCAAAGTATGTCAGAAAGTTGATGATTTATGGGTGAGAATTGTTGAGGAGGAGGAAGTTGTAGAGAAGCCCTTGAGGTAAAGCCTGAGGAACAAGGCCTTGATGATTGCAGAGGCCTCCTGCAAAAAAGCTGATGGGAAGAGGAAAGTCTGTGATGACTTTATGGTAGAGGATCTGACCCTTTTAGACAAAGAAAGGCTGAAGCAATTTGAGGAGACCTCGAACCTGACAATGGGCTAGCTCTGTACTTAGTTTTTCCAAATAAAGACCGCGCTGCTGAAGGTGATGGAGGACAATGAGCTGATGAAAGAAATGATCCAAGAGATTTACAGCCATGCTGGCATGGAGTATGAAATTAAGGGAGGAGAGCTTGTACCTATTGCCAAGAGGGCAAGGAGGGCCATTCTGCAACAGTTGGCATTTAGTGAGAATAAGGAAAGCTCTCCGGGGGAGGAGATACCTAAAGAGGAAGAAGAGGATGAGAAAATGGAAGAAATTGAAGAAGGGGACAAGGAGGTCTCCTCCCAACCTCAGGAATGATGGAGACTTCCAACCTCTCCTGGTGAATGGTATCAATAAGTTTTCTGTCTCTCTTTTCTTTCAATACAATATCTCCCTTAAATTCCTATGCATGATTTAATAATTATTTACATTTCCTTGGGGACAAAGAAAATTTTAAGTATGGAGATGGTAGGTTGAGAACTCGAACCTGTGATCTTGTGATAATATGATCTTGTTGGCTTTATAATCTGTTTGTGTTATCTGCTGGTGTGAAGACCTTGCTTTAATAGTTTATTGTTGTATTGATTATGCTTCTTGATGACAACCCTATATATATTGAACTTAATTGCCTGGTTTGATTTACATTTTGATGTAGTGATTGCATTGTTGATGGTTCAATTTGAAAGAAAGATAAAATTAGGAGATCTTGAGTGAATTTGAGGAAAACAGCATGTTAGAGAAAGAATTAGAGAACTTTAACTTTGTAAATTCCTTTTTAACTTGTTTCAGCATGATTAATGGTTAAAATTTTTAATTTTTCTATCAAACTTGTAGCAAGGACTAGTAGCTTACCCCAAAAAGTGAGAATTTGTGCCTAAATGAAAAATTTATTGATGAGAGGACAAGGTCTTATTGCCTGAGCTAGAACTTGTTATGGTAAACATATAAAATGCTATTTTGTATTAGTTTAGTTGAAACCATAGCTGAAATCTCATGCTAGATGATAGAGGCAATTAGGTTTATCCTTTATCTTAAATCATCCTACCTTTTCATCACCCTTAGATTCCCCCTTTAAGCCTGAAGCCCTTCCTTGTTTTTGCACAATCAATAACCCTTTCCATTCACTTTGATTTCCAAAAATCACCCATGAACTTTAACAATTGAAAAGAAAATGAATAAAAGCAGAAGAACTTCAAATTGTAAAGAAGCCCTTGTCTGAGTTTGTGCAAAGAAAGTCTTCATCAAAACTGGAAATTCTCACTATAAAAATACAAAAAAGTAAAGCATAGTCAACCTAAAAAGCTTATTAGAATAGATAAATAAGGAAAGTAAAGTACAAGGTTGTGTGCTTCAAGTTATCAAAATCAAAAAGTTGAGATTCCTAAAGAGTTGAAAATCCCAGACAAGAAGTCCTTCAATTTTAACTGAATTCTGCAAAATCAAGGAATATTGTTAAGTTCATTTACCTAAAAAATATCCTTTCCATATCCTACCCCCAATCCTAAACTACCATTAAAGACCTCTTGATAACATGAGCCCTTTTCACCTATCCGTGGAAAATAGACCGATTAACAAGCTTATGGCTTAGTGTAACTTGACCTTGTTGAATGAGTGAAATCCTCTTTGAATTGCCCACTTGAACACTATATTACAAGGTCTCCTGGTGTGATGCTATTTGATTGATTTAAGAATTTTAAGTTTTTACAAGTTGAATACTTTTTCATAGTTAACAAAGAATCTCTAATTTGAAGGTCTGCTCTTCTTTTTCTTGACATTTTGCTTCTTTTATTTACTCTTGATTTTCTAGTTTATACTTAGTTGACATGATTGAATGACTTAACTTTTGTGATTGCTTAGTCTTTGCATGAATTGCTTAAGGGAAAGTAATGTTTAAGTATGGAGATGTTTGATAGGTAGTAAATATGTCATCAAAAGCTAGGAATAATAGGGTTGAATCTAAATGCGAATGAGTAGATTTTATGAAGACCTTCATGTATTTTAGGTTTTCTATTAGAGAAGGAGGTCTTCTAGGCAAAGATGGAAAAGGGAAAGAAAAAGGGAAAAGAAGGGCTACACCAGGAGAAGAAGACTACTGCTTACATCACCAGGAGAGAGAATTTGCTATGGTTGGGAAGAAAATATAGTTTGCTTTTTAGAGTAACTTAGTTTGGTTACTTTATCTCTAGTTGCCCTTTGATTAACAAGTGGGCATTATTTTATTATGTAAAGTATAATTAATTAAGATATTTTTGTGAACTTGTGGCTAGAAATGGCCTTGGCTTTTGGGACCTTTTTGGAGCCATGTGCCTTTTGGCGGGAAAGCTAGGGTATATCCCTTAGGCTCTTTTGTTTTTCCACCATAACTTTATCTATCTATTACATTCAAGTTTCAATTTCTCTCTTTTTTACTCTGCAAATTCTTTACTACTCTTTAAGGTTTTTTCATTTATGGAGTTGGTTGAGTCATTAGTGGAGATGGGTGAGTAGTCATCCATCAAGTTCAGTTAGCCCTATAAAAGGCAGTCTAAGGAGATCTTCCCCTTATTGTAAAGTATCCTTTCCTTGCTTGGTTTGAATGTTTAATTGGATGAATACCTTATTGTTTAAATGAAAGGTGACCGGCTCAATATAGAAGACTTCAACATACATATTTAACACGAAATCGAGAGATGAATGTTTTTATATTCCTTGGGTTTCATTTGATGCATGCTTAACTAGACTTAATGCTACTTTGTTATTCATATGAAGGACTAAAAAGTGAAGTATGTTTAGCTTAGTAAGAAACTAAACTAGCTTAATAGGCGGTTTAGGGAAATAAGGTTAAGAGACCTTGGAATAGGATTGCTAAGCAAGGACTTGTGTTGAAGTTAGGGAAGATTGTCTTAGATTGCTATGTGGGTGGACTGAACTTGAGTCTTTCAGTAATTAAACTTAAATCAACTTTTAATTTTGTTTCAAGTATTATAGCTAGTCCTTAAATGTTTAACTCAACCCCCATTTTCAAGAATACACAGTTACATTTCCATTAGCCCGTTTATTAGGAGAAGTACAAACTAACTTAAAGACCTCCCTATGAGATACAGTAGTCTTGCTTACATTGACACTAGTATACTTGCTTGGTATGTTACTAATAAGTGCAACACTACCTGACATATATGTTGCACAAGGAGTGTTTTGCTGGATTAACTCTTATAGAAAATGGGGAGAAGCTTTTCATGGAGAATTCTGTTACTTCTAAGGTGAAAGGACATAGAACTGTGATTTTGAAAATGACTTCCGGCAAAGAAGTCAAACTACAAAATGTCTTGTATGTTCCAGACATAAGGAAGAATCTTATTCTTGGGAGCCTCTTGAGCGCACATGGATTCAAGATGGTAAGTGAATCTCAGAAATTCATTTTGTCCAAAGGGGTTATGTATGTGGGAAAGAGATATGAATGTAATGGAATGTTCAAATTCAATTGTACCTCTTGTAAGAATTGTTCTATTAATAAGAACAACGACTTATATGATTGAGTTTTCTAATTTGTGATATAGTAGACTTGGACATGTTAATTTTGATACGTTACAATGTTTAATTAACTTAAATCATATACCCACATTTCATATTAATAAAACACATAAATGTGAATGTGTTGAGACAAAATTGACAAGATCTTCCTTTAATTTTGTTGAAAGAAATTCCGAACCACTTGATTTAATACATACTGATATTTGTGACTTGAAGTTTGTTCAATCAATGTGAGGTAAAAAATATTATATTACATTCATTGATGATAGCATAAAGTATTGTTATGTATATTTACTTAAAAGCAAAGATGAAGCTATAGAGAAATTTGTACTCTATAAGAAAGAAGTAGAAAATCGATTTAATAAGAAAATTAAGAAGGTTAGAAGTGACCATGATGGTGAATACATCGCACCATTTGGGGAGTTTTGTTCGCAAAATGGAATTATCCACGAAGTAACACCACCTTACTCTCGTCAATCAAATGGAGTAGGTGAACATAAAAATCGTACTTTAAAAGAGATGATGAATGCAATGTTAACCAGTTTTGGTTTACCACAAAACTTGTGGGGTGATGCTATTTTGTCCACAAATTTTCTTTTGAATAAGATACCACGTAAGAAACAAGATAAAACTCCCTATGAATTATGGAAAGGTAGAAAACATTCATATAATTACTTGAAAGTGTGGGGTGTCATGCAAAGGTAATGGCTCCATTACCTAAATGAATGAGAATAGGTCCAATAATGTTAGATTGTGTTTTCATTGGATATGCTGAGAATAGTAATGCATATTGGGTTCTTGTGCATGAATCTAAAAAACCAGAAATACACTAAAACACTTTGATAGAATCAAAGGACGCCTCATTTTTTGAAGATGTGTTTCCATGTAGGAAAATAAATGAAGGTTCCGGATTCAAAAGATCTCGTGAACTTATTGAAAGTGACAGCCAAGTTGATAAAAAAACGTTGATAACAATGAAAATCTTCAACCAGTATTTGAAGATAATCAAAATTTTCAAGAAAAGAGTGAGATGGATCATGAGTTAGAACCTAGAAGAAGTAAAAGGACAAGGATTGAAAAATAATTTAGTCCAAACCTTTTAACATAAATGGTTGAAGCGGAACCTCAAACATACAAAAAAGCTACAAGCTCTACAGAATGTCCTTTATGGAAAGAAGTCATAAGGAGCAAAAATTGAATCCATGTTGCAAAATCATACGTGGGAATTAGTGGACCTTCATCCTGGAACAAAGCCACTAAGTTCTAATGGATTTTCCAATGTGAACTAAAAGTTGATAAATCAATTGATAAGTACACGGCTCGTTTAGTCATAAAAGGTTATACACAAAAAGAAGGCATTGACTACTTTGACACTTATTCTCCTATGTCAAGAATAACCTCCATTAGGATGATACTTACAATTGCTGCTTTGCAAAATCTTGAAGTACATCAAATGGATGTGAAAACTGCTTTTCTTAATGGAGATCTTGAGGAAGAAATCTATATAAAATAACCCAAGGGTTGTGTAGCTCCAAAATCAAGAAAAGAAAGTTTGTAAATTAGTGAAATCTTTATATGGTTTAAAGCAACCACCACAATAATGGCATAAGAAATTTGATGATGTCATGATGGCTAGTGGATAGTGTGCCAAATATATATATGTCAAAACTACAAACGATGGATATGTTATTCTATGTTTGTATGTTGATGACATACTAATTGTTGGTAGCAATGAGAAGATGGCAAAATGTACCAAGAATATGTTAAATTCAAGATTTGACATGAAAGATATGAGACTAGCTGATGTAATTTTAGGCATCCAAATTAAGCGCTCACCATACGGTTTCATATTAACGCAGTCACACTATATATATAAAATACTAGATAAGTTTAACCAAGGTGATTTTGGTATAGCCAAAACACCATTAGACGTCAGTCTACAATTATCTAAGAACAAAGGTGAATGCATAGACCAAGTGGAATATGCAAGGGTTATAGGCATCTAATATACCTTACAAGTTATACAAGGCTTGATATCGCTTATACTATAAGCAATTTAAGCATATTTACAAGTAATCCTAGTAAAAGCCATTAGAATGCTATCATGAGAATACTAAGGTATTTACGATATACTCATAATTATGGACTGCACTATACAAGAGAACCTGCTATACTAGAAGCATATTCTGATGCTAGCCTAATAGCTGATATTAAGAATTCTAAAGTTAAAATTGGACATGCATTCACTCTAGGAGGAGGAGCAGTGTCATGAAAATCCTCAAGATGGCTACGAAACTTCATAGAGGATATTCCTGAATGACCTAAGCATGTGTTCGAAATATCTATACATTGAGATAGTCAAGCAGCGGTAAGTCAAGATGCATGCGTCATCAACATAATACCATTAGACAACTGATCTCAATGGGAGTTATCTCTATTTAGAAGACATCTAGAGGAATGGGACTAAAGCCCATGGATATATAAGGTGTTGTGTGAAGGAAAACCCAAACATGTTTGACTGGAGATCCCAAGATCTTGGTTCAATGAGACAACCTAATTGCATAAACCTTGTGAGGTCACAATTGGGGTAACTCCGTGTCCATTCTTATAATGTAAACAATGACAAAATGGGTTAAGGTTAAGCAAATGACAATGCTTTTAATGATTCTTTATGCATCAAGTTTTGAGAAAAAGAGATCACCTATGTGAGAGTGAAGCGTGGTCGTTTCAAAATAACCTAATGAGGCTTAGTTATCTTAAACTCTTGCAGAACCAAGAGATGCTCATGACCATACGAACATAATCATGAGAACCAAAGCTAACTTAGATTTAGTATTTGTGTTAGATATATCTTCATTTACCTAAACTTTGAAATAGTTCAACGACATAGCGTCTACTAGTCAGACAGTAAAGTGAATATACTTTCACAAGGGAAGGTTCAAGGCTTGTAGTCTATCTATCCTATGCAAATATTAACTGTATAATGCTATCACCGAATCGAGTCTATGTTGTTATTATTCTCTTTTATGTGGGGGATTGTTGAAAGAATTTATTAAAAGAAATATATATATAATAATTGTTTTACACTTTTGTTTTTCAACAAAGTTGAAATTAGGAAAAAGTTAAGTATTGCTGCAACTTGTCCCCCTCTCCTACATGTATATATAACTTGTTTTGATGTTAGAATTAGAGAAGTAAAAATCCTTGCTTGCTTTATAAAATTTTCTGCTCAATTTTATTTAGCTTCCGATCTTTAGGTTCTTAGAATTCCTTCCTTCAGTGATAGCATATACACTTGGTAGAGTTCGCTTAACGTTTGTTGGTGTATCTTGGGAGACAGTTTTCCATACACGAGGAAAATTTTATCTTAAGGAAATCGACTCGAGCCTCAACAGAATTCTCACATTTTTCAAGTAAAAGATTTATTTCGGTATTTTGTTATTTTATATTTGGTACTTATTGAAATACCAATATTTCTACAATTTTCATATATTTTGTAATTCAAGTTACTAATAATTCATTTATTGTGTTTTCCTCTCTTTTACAAGAAATTATTCATCATATTTTCTAACATTTGAAGTAGTTTCTTTTATTCATTATTGTCTTTTGAAAACTTGTTTGATGATCTTATAAATTTGAGCTCCCCTCAGTCCAAATTATTGTGACTAAAGGTAGATAGTGATAAGAAATGTTGGTAGTTGAAGTAGAATAATGTCACCAATTACATAATGCGACAATTTTTCTATTCGTGACAAGTTCATTTTATGTGACAACAAATTATACGACTTTTCAAAATTGTCATGAGATTTCATTTTATTTCATTGTATTATATGTGACAACTACCTCATTTGTGATGAGTATTTTTGTTTTCAATTACAACAAAAGTTGAAAAAAATAGAACTAAAGTGCATAACAAGAAATCATTGTCACAACAAATTTTAATATTTGTGACAACAAATCCCTTTAACTACTGAGCTATTATCTACCACCCGTGACACATATTTTATCGTCAAATATTATTTTATTTAATTTTTTTCTTCATTCAGTCTTTTTAATCGCCCTCCATATACTTTAACCAGTAGCTTTATAAATCATATTATATAATTTGATTGTCCAATGTAAAACGTAAAACTAAATTTAAAAACAAGTATTTAAAGGGTAGAATAGTTGTTGTTTATGGACCACAAATCGAACATCATTTTCATTCCTAATTATTTATCACATGTGTCACCTTTTTTCTCATAATACTACAAATTTATTGCCAAAATATTATTTTTTACTCGCATGATTGATCTATCTTTACACTTTTCTTTTCTAAATTTAACATTTTTTTATATTGTCGTTTACTCATATATGCAGTGTAACTTATTTAAGATCATAATTTGCGCTTGAACAGCTACTATAAAATTGTTTCCACATTGTTAGTCTTTTTCATTCAGCATCAATAAATTTATTTTTATCATAATTTACACAAGAGGAGAAAACTATATATAATTTTGGTTCAACTGTTTTTTTGAATTTTTTTTTTCACTTTATATTTGTAATGTCCAGTGACGAAGCCATATGCTAGGTTGTGGGGTCCTTGGACCCCACTTATTTTTTAAAATTAGTGTAAATTTACTAGTAAATTATATTTAGATCATACGAAAAATGACATCGTATATCCCATATTAGTATTGAGCTACCCATTTATTTAGAAAAAATATATTTTATGTTGTATCCTATATTTTTTTTACATGTTATGATATATGCGGACAACCTAATAAAAAATTTCTGGATTCGTCACAGCTAATGTCATGAGCTAAAATTAATGCTACGCTTAGTCTAACTTAATACTGGTATTTATATCACTATTTCAACACCAAAATTTTTCAAAGTGTGTAAGTTTCGGATGAAAAAGAAGCAATTTTGGTAAACACACACACATAATGATGGATATACCTGATCCACCCGTGAATGGGTCAAGGGGGTCAAAAGATCCGATCCAATTCAGTAATTTGAAGTAAATTGAAAAGTTATAGATTTTCAAGGAGTTATCAAGAGGTTAAAGACTTAATTGCAATTAATCTATATCCATTTCACATGTAAATAAATGAAAATTGAATTCTTTTTCATTCATTTTTCATTCCATTGTCAAATAGGGTAAATGTCCTCTTGAGTAAACTATTTACTAATTTACCTTCTAACTTATTCTTTTGCATTCCATAACCATATAAAGTTTAATTTTTCCCTTATACGTTCCTTATTTAATTATAAACTGATGACGTCACAGATGATGTCATGTTTCTTTTTTTAATTTTCTCATCTTATTTTACCATTATCTCATTTTTATCTTCGAAATGTCATCCATTATGATATAATTTTTCAAAATTTTTTTCCAACCATTCGATTTTGGTAAAAAATTGGTAGCTACCACGTAGCTACCATGTTCCTACCATGTTGTTATCTGTTTCTGTTTTGTTTAATTTTCAAGGTCATGTTCCAACCAAATAGTGCTCCTGTCATGTTTAGATACTAGATATTGCTCCTTTGATCAGTTATCTATTAAGAAACTACAATAATATTTCCAGAGTTACCATTTTTTACTTTCTACCATGTTCATACCATGTTATCTATCAGGAAACTACCGTAATATTTTCAGAGTTATCATTTTTTACTTCCTACTATGTGTCTACCATGTTCTTACCATGTTGTTATCAAAATCTGTTTTGTTTGATATTCAAGTTCATTCTCCTACCATATTCCTACTAGATAGTGTTCCTTTCATGTTTAACTACTAGATAATTCTCATTTCATCAGTTATCTATCAGGTAACTACAGTAATATTTCCAAAGTTGTCATTTTTTACTTCCTATCATGTCGCTACCATGTTCCTATCATATTGTTATCCGCTTCTATTTTTTTTATTTTCAAGTTCGTTTTCCTACCTTGTTCCTACTAGATAGTGTTCTTGTCATGTTTAACTACTGGATAGTGCTCCCTTCATCAGTTATCTATCAGGAAACTACAGCAATATTTCTAGAGTTGTCATTTTTTACTTCCTACCATGTCCCCACCATGTTCCTATCTGCTTCTGCTTTGTTTGATTTTCAAGTTCATTTTCCTACCATGTTCCTAACATGTTACCACTAAATAGTGATCCTGTCATGTTTAACAACTAGATAGTGCTCCTTTAATCAGTTATCTATCAAGAAACTACAGTAATATTTCCAGAGTTGTCATTTTTTACTTCCTACCATGTCCCTACCATGTTGTTATCTGATTCTGTTTTCTTTTATTTTCAAGTTCATTTCCTACCATGTTGCTATCATGTTGCTACCAGATAGTGCTCCTATCATGTTTACTACTGGATTGTGCTCCTTTCATCAGTTATCTATCAGGAAACTACAGTAATATTTCTAGAGTTGTCATTTTGTACTTCCTACCATGTCCCTACCATGTTGCTACCATGTTGTTATCTACATCTGTTTTGTTTGATTTTTCAAGTTCATTTTCCTACAATTTTCCTACCAGATAGTGCTCCTGTCATGTTTAACTACTGGATAGTGCTCCTTTTTATCAGTTATCTATTAGGAAACTACAGTAATATATCCAGAGTTATCATTTTTTACTTCCTATCATGTCCCTACCATGTTCCTACCATGTTATCTGCTACTGCTTTGTTTGATTTTCAAGTTCATTTTCCTATCATGTTCCTACTAGATAGTCCTCTTGTCATGTTTAACTACTAGATAGAGCTCCTTTCATCAGTTATCTATTAGGAAACTAATATAATATTTCCAAAGCTGTTACTTTTTACTTCTTACCATGTCCCTACCATGTTCCTACCATGTTGTTATATGCTTCCGTTTTCTTTGATTTTCATGTTCATTTTCCTACTATGTTTATACCATATAGTGCTCCTATCATGTTTAACTACTGGGTTATTCTCCTTTCATCAGTTATCTATCAGGAAACTACAATAATATTTCCAGAGTAGTCATTTTTTAATTCCTACCATGTCCCTACCATGTTGTTATCTGATTCTATTTTGTTTGATTTTCAAGTTCATTTTACTACCATGTTCCTACCAGATAGTGCTCCTACCATGTTTAACTACTAGATAGTGTTCCTTTCATCCGTTATCTATCAGGAAACTACAATAATATTTTCAAAGTTGTCATTTTTACTTCCTACCATGTCCCTACCATGTCCCTACCATGTTATCTACTTATATTTTGCTTGATTTTCAAGTTCATTTTCCTACCATGTTCCTACCATGTTACTACCAGTTAGTGATCTTATCATGTTTAACTACTGGATAGTGCTTCTTTCATCAGTTATCTATCAGGAAACTACAATAATATTTCCAGAGTTGTCATTTTTTACTTCCTACCATGTCCCTACCATGTTCCTACCATGTTGTTATCCGATTCTATTTTGTTTGATTTTCAGGTTCATTTTCCTACCATATTCTTACTAGATAGTGCTCCTGTCATGTTTAACTTCTTGATAGTGTTCCTTTCATCAGTTATCTATCAGGAAATTACAGTTATATTTCCAGAGTTATCATTTTTTACTTCTTACCATGTCCCTACCATGTTCGTACCATGTTGTTATCTGCTTCTATTTTGTTTGATTTTTCAAGTTCATTTTCCTATCATGTTCCTACCAGATAGTGCTCCTGTCATGTTTAACTATTGGATAGTGCTCCTTTCATCAGTTATGTATTAGAAAACTACAATAATATTTCCAGAGTTATCATTTTTTACTTCTTACCATGTCCCTACCATGTTGTTATCTGCTTCTATTTTGTTTGATTTTCAAGTTCATTTTCCTACCATGTTCTTACAATGTTCTTACCAGGTAGTGCTCCTGTCATGTTTAACTAATGGATAGTGATCCTTTCATAAGTTATATATCAGGAAGCTACAATAATATTTTCAGAGTTGTCATTTTTTACTTCCTACCATGTTCATACCATATATCAAACAGTTGAAAAAAAATTATCGAAGATAAAAATGAGACGAACAAAAACCTCTAAAGTGGCATATCCAAAAAATGAACGGATTAAAAGATAATGACAAAATAAGACAAGAAAATAAAAAAAAGTATGACATCATCTGTGATGTCATCATTTGGTAGTGGAGGAGAACAAAATAACATAGAATGTATACAAGGTGAGTTTGAAATTTATTTGGTCAAAATAGTTATGTACCAAAACTTTGATTGATATATATACTTAAAATCAACCCATTTATAAAATTTCCCCTTTCAAATATTCTCTCTTTCGAATTTTTTGTCTCACGATGAAAACATCACAAATTGATCGTTATTGATCTTCGTCATTGCAAAAGTCATGGAAACACATCTATTCTCCGACACACCGTGAGATAGATTTGATTTATTATAGAAAGTAGCGTTCTTTGATATTGGGCGTACGAGATAACCGCAGGATGATGATGTAATAAATTAGTTCTTTTTAGCAACTTTTCCCATGGGGCTTTTGAAATTTTTGAATAAATTGAACTTTGTTTACTCGCTTGATATCCTATCGATTGACATCACGCATCATCATAAACATATGCATAATGTTTTTAGCACATATGATACATAATGTTTTTAGCACATATGATACATCATGTCATGAAATTAATTTGGGTATACATGGGTCCCCTACAATTGTAATAAGTTCAAATGATTTGACTCTTGAAGAAAAGTGAGAGACAAATGTACGTACTTAGACAACGCGTGATAACATTTGCCTATAAAGACATGAGATCGATAAAAAGATTGACAAACACAGAACCTCCACTAACTATTAAGTCAATCTAGCAAAAGTCAAAATGATTGAAACCATAATGGGCTGAAAAGTCAACATAGTAAACTGAAGTTAAGTTACCCCAAACAGGCGCAATGGGTTTACATAATGCTAGTGCCAAAGATACAAAGAAAGAATTGAATCTTTTAGCACGTCAACAACTCCATCACACTGCTCACCACCATTTGTGGGCTGATCATTACATTGTTGAAGGATATCATTGAACGTAAATTGTTCACCCTCGATTGAATCAAGCTATTAGATCAGAGGCCTTTGATCCCTATGATAAGTGTATAATTACACTTATTATCATATTAATTTTATACATTTAACACTATGAATTAAGTCATTTTTATACATCATATAAAAGATTTCAAGTGGTATGTAGTTGTTTTTTTATGCAAATACAGATACTAGGTAAATCTTGGGAGTAAAATGATCTAAAGTGGAATTCTATGAAAAACGAGTGAAAAAGGTGCAAAACGATGTGTGGAACTTAAAGATTTGGCTTAGGATCGAAGCTGTCAAAGATCGGTGAAGTTGCAAGGAGAATTCTGAAGAAAAATTCAATTCATGGTCGCGACAATCATTCGCGGTCGCGACTTGTTCTTCTTCAGAAGAGAAGTCTACCAATCAAAGATTCTCAGTCATGACTTGTGTATCAAGGTAGCGACTTGGACGATTTTCTAGTTTTATCTTCTTAACTACCAACCGCCAGATAAGCATGATCAACCGCCATCAACTACCAATAAAAAGACACTTCTAAGAAGTCAACCAATCATGAAAAGGTGCCTATCCATTTTGGATTAGATTGAAGCTTCTCAACTAATCATAATGAAGCGATGCAATCTTTCTCCAATGGACATGACTCTTCGTATGGATAGATGTAACCCTTCAAACTCTATAAATAGGGCTTCAAAACCTCAAAAATTTCATGCAGCAGTGCATAAAGGCATTAGAATTAGAAAAAGTGAGAGATATAGTGTGTGTATAGATAGAGAATTCACTATGTTCATAAGTGTTAGTGAGAATGTTTAAGTGATTCGAATCCTTGTTTCGATCACTAGATTTCTCTATATTATCAAGTGATTGTTGTATAAGTGTACTTGCAAATCACTTATCAATAAAAGTTTTCATTATTCAATATTCGTTTATTCGATATTCGCATAGAATAGCATCCTAGCGGTATTGGCCGAGACCGAATTCAAAGCAGGCTTAGGAATTGCGGTATTTGATGACTCCCATTAAAGAGTAGATACGGTTTGATAAACTTTAGTTTTCACTTGCATACCTTACGACTTTGCTTTTCTTTCTGCTTATACTTTCTATTTCAAAGTTTATGATATGTCTATGTGTCATAATGCTTATTTCGTATTAAGTCTTTTATGTTAATCAAGTTATATGTGTTGGAGTTAATTTTAAAAGTAGTTTCGAGGTTAACAATATCATGTATAATCACTGGAACTGTGATATAACGCTGTTTAGTGAGCTAACATTTTTGGAATGGTAACTTGCTAAATGTGGCTATGTGAGAGCGACCCGTACAAAGTATAGTATTGACATTGTCCAAGTTTATATAATCGTCTTAATTTATTTGCTCTAGTTTTAGAAAAGTCATTTCATGTGTTGCTCTGCGGGGAATAATTGAACATCTTAGTAATTAGCTTCAAGTCTGTTAGATTAGTTTAGTGAATCGTAACATCTTTGTTGAAGTTGCATGCTTTCTTTGCTATCCTTATTTGGTAGGGAAAATCTATATATTTAGATTCTCCAATCTTTCATACCTATATTTACTCATTCTTCCTTCTAACCCTCCTACCCAAAATACCAAATTTCTTTTTTCTTTATTTTTTCTTCCTTGTTGATCTTTAGAACTAGTCCTTCCCTGTGGGATCGATATCTTTTAAAACTACATCGCAACTGTATACTTGCAATTATCATCATTTTTCTATTTTGATAAGGGGTACTGACAACACCTATATTTTACATGAACAAGTTTTTGGCACCGTTTATATACAACCGAATCTTGCAAACAAACTATTAAACTTATCAGTAGAAAAGTGGCGAACACTCAACAGCGTTGGACTCTAGCTTATCCTCATTTCTAGACTTCTTAGCCTCACCCTACTTCCCAGTATCATCTGAGAATACCATTTTGCGCTTCCTTTGGCGTAGGGTCTCATTGGCCTCAGCCTCATAGTCTTTCTCCTCAAATTGCTGCTCAGCTAACAACTTAGCCTCAGCCTCCCTTTGGGTACAGGTTTTACCTTGCATTTTTCTCCTTTGGTGCTAAGCAGGAGCATCACTGGATTTATCTGGACTCTTCCCCTTGGCGTTAGAGGAAGCAGCCTTCTCTACTTTGGAGGTAATGGTGGTCACATCTTCTAAGATGCTGGAAATAAGAACTTTATCTGAGTCATGACTCTCATAGTCCACCATGAATTGGTCCTCCTCCTCTTTGCAGATATCCACAGGTGTACAACTTTCAGCTTTCATTTTTTCTGAGCCTTGGTGTACCTAGCATTAACCTGATTGTGAGCCAATTTGCTGAAATACGATATATCTAGCCTTTTCTTCACAGGCAGGACTATTTCACGGTACTCCCCCAAAAACTGAGCCACATCGACTTTCACTGCCCTCATAATCTCAATTATAAGGTAACCATAGTGATAAGCTTTGTCAAGTGGTGAAGAATCATCACTGGCCAATTAAGCTTCTTACCCTCTACCATATGGGAGACCACACAATGTTCGAAGTATGTGCAGTTAGTCAGCGAGCCTGTTTTGGGTAGCAGCAGCTTCACCACTAGCTCATGACACATCCTCGCTGTCCATGACATTCCGCTAGCTTCTATCTCCCTTGAAATGTAGTTGGTAGGGAGTTACCAATTGTCGGTAATGATAACGGCATCTTCATCGTCGGATTTGCGAAGCAGGGTGCCTAAATTAGGCATATTGAGGATGCTCCCTATTAATCGCGAGCAAATCAAGGTAGATTTACCTTCAAAGTCCATCAACAAGACATCATTAAAACCTTCTATAGTGTAGAGATGAGTATAGAAAGCCCTAATGAGGCATGTGATTGCTGGATCCTCTGTCCTTAGGAAGGAACTGAGGTATTGCTGCTTGATAACTCTGTGCATGGTCTTGTTGAGCAGCAATCCTTTGTAGTTCACGTCAAAATAAGCCATCCTCCCAGCCTACTCTTTCCAGAGTAGTACCCTCTTTAAGAGTAAACTTTTCAGTTTTTCCTTCTACATTCACAATGATCTTCATAACTGTAGTCTTAAGGATTTAGAAGGTGGTCTTAGTTCTAGCCATTTGAGAGATTTTGAGAGAGGATGGAAAGAAGAAGAAATTAGGGTTTGAAAAAGCAAGTTACCCATTTCCTTCAACTATTCAACTTATATAGATGATCTCAACTCTCCTAATACATGTCATAATCGCAGCTTCTGATGAACAATGAAAGCTATGATTGACCTCTAAATTAACCACCTTAGATGAATGGTGAGATTAAAACATTTCCAATTCACGTGTACGTTAATTTGAAAAATGCAGATTCGAAAAATAACCTCGAACTGTTTATCACGTCGTTTCTTCAAAGACTTGACGATGTTATCCATGTGTCATCTCATGCTTGATCTCCAACACTTAGCCAAATTTTTGAGATTTTCATCCTTATTCTTCATCATGGATTAACCATACCAAACAATTGCCTTAGTATACAGAGTTATTCCTTTGGTAATGGTTTGGTGAAGATATTAGCGCGCTCCTCCTCTGATGGAACATATTCTAGCTTGACATCTCCTCGTAGCACATGATCTCTAATGAAGTGATACCTAATGTTGACATGCTTCATTCTCCCATGTTGAACTGGATTCTTAGATAAATCAATTGCACTCTTTTTATCACACATAACCTCTAGACAATTAGACTTAATGCCATAATCTTCTAGTTGCTGCTTTATCCAAAGCAATTGTGCTATGCAACTTCCTGCTACCATGTACTCTGCTTCAACTATACTTAATGCAATAGAAGTTTACTTGTTACTATACCACGAGATAAGACACTCTCCAAGGAAATCAGCATCTGTGAATCCCATAGGAGTGAAATCTGAACTACTAGGATACCACAGACCAGCTTCAATCAAGCTTTGCAAGTACCTGAGAATCCTCTTCACAACTGCTAAGTGAGATTCTCTAGGGTCAGCTTGATACCGATCACAGTAGCACACACCATACTGTATGTCTAGCTTACTAGTTGTGAGATAAAGAAGAGAACTAATAATTCCCTTATAGAATTTGCTATCCACAGGTGTACCAGCTTCATCATTACTCAAGATAGTATCTGTAGCTATAGGAGTGGACATTGGCTTCGAATGTTCCATGTCAAATTTCTTAAGAACTTCTCTCGTATACTTAGACTGACTGATGAATATTCCATCATTAGTCTGGTTATTTGAAGTCCAAGAAAGAAATTGAGCTCTCCCATCATAGACATTTCGAACTCGCTCTTCATTTGCTTGCTAAATTCTTTGCACAGCTTCTCATCAGTTGCTCCAAATATAATATCACCAACGTATATTTGGACAAGCAACACATCTTCATTCCTTTGCCTGATAAACAGAGTTGTATCTGCCTTTCCCCTTTCGTAACCTTTGTTAATCAAGAAATTAGTCAACCTCTCATACCAAGCTCTTGGAGCCTACTTCAATCCATAATGAGCTTTCTTCAATTTGAAGACACGCTTAGGATTCTTTGCATTTTCAAAGCCTGGAGGCTAGTGAAAATAGACTTCTTCTTGAATGAATCCATTCAAGAAAGCACTTTTGACATCCATTTTAAACAATTTGAAGTTCATATGGGATGCGAAAGCATAAAGGATTTGAATAGCTTCAAGGCGAGCTACTGGAGCATTGATCTCATCATAATCGATGCCTTCTTGCTGGTTATCACCTTCAGCAATAAGCTTGGCCTTGTTCCTGACAACAATGCCATCTTCATCTAGCTTGTTCTTAAATACCCATTTGGTACCGATAATTAATTTTCCTTTAGGCCTAAGAACTAGATCCCAAACATCATTATGCTTGAACTGATTCAATTCCTCTTACATTGCGATCATCCAATAATCATCTCCTTCTGCATCTTCAAACTTCTTATGTTCGATCAAAGAAATGAAGGCTGGATGACTCATCATCCGATTGAGCTGACCTTGCATCATTACAGGAATATGAACATCATTAACTATGGTATCTAGCGGATGGTTTAGATGAACTCTAATCTCTCTTGGTAGACTCGGGTCAACTACTAGATGATCGATAACTGGATGCTGAGGTGGAGGCTGATCTTCACCATCGTTGAAGTTGATAGAAAGATCTTCATAGTCATCTTTGGCTTCCTTAGTTGGGACTTCTATGTTGAGTTGGGTAGCCCAGCTTGTGGCATACTGAGTTGATTTGAAAACCGAGGAACTCCTTCATCTTCATCATAGGGATGTCTTTCTACAATGTTAGTTTCATCGAAATCTACATACATAGACTCCTCTAAAAGGCTAGTATGCTTGATATATATTCTATATGCTCGACTGTTAGTTGAGTATCCCAAAAAGAAACCATCATCACACTTAGGATCAAACTTTCCTAATTGCTCATTGGTGTTAAGAATATAGCAATTACACACAAAAGATCTTAGATGAATTAAAACCTAATTTAAGATATAACAAGCTATGTTAATAGCTTCTCCCTAAAAGTACTTTGGTAGATTGTTATCACTCAACATGGATCGAGCCATCTCAACTATTGTTATATTCTTCCTTTCTACAACCCCATTTTGTTGAGGCGTATGAGGAGAAGAGAAGTTGTGGTCAATACCTTGTGCTGAATAGAATTCTTCGAAATGAAAATTCTAGAATTCACATCCATAATGACTTCAGATTATATAGATTTTAACTTTAGTTTCACTCATTATCCATTTACTGAGCTTGAAAAAAGATTCATAACTCTCATCTTTGCTACTCAGCAAGACTACCCATGTGAACCTTGTGAAGTCATCTACTACCACTAATGAGTACCTGTTACCACCCAAGCTCATGGGCTGAACTAGATAGAAAAGATCAAGGTGAAGTAACTCCAACGGTTGCTTAGTTACTACGTGATCTATTGATCTAAATGATTTCTTAACTTGCTTACCAAGTTGATAAGCAGAGCATAGTTTATCATTCTCAAAGCTGATATTGGGTAAACCCACAACTAATTTCTTTTTGGATAGTTTGGACAAAATGTTCATATTAATATGACCCAACCTTTTATGCCAAAGCAACGAATTATCCTCCTTAGATACAAGACAAACATTAGTGGAACCAGGGGATAAATCAATCATATAGACATTATTGATCCTAGGAGAAAAGAGTATAGTTGAGTTAGTCTTACAGTCAACTAATGAGCACCTTGTTGAGTCAAACATAACCTTCCTGCCTTTGTCGCAGAGCTGGGCTATGCTAAGTAGATTGAACTTCAGACCCTTGATAAGAGAAACCTCCTCAATTGAAGGAGAGACACCAATAATGCCACAGCCTACAATCTTACCTTTCTGGTTATCTCTAAAACTGACACTTCGATTTCTTTTGTGCTCCAATGAGATGAACTGGCTTTCATCTCCCATCATATACCTTGAGCATCCGCTATCAAAATACCACATTTGAGAGACATCAACGGATCTAAGGCTCACCTGCAAAGCAATCACATTTTCTTAGGTACCCATGCTTTCGAGCTGGTTCCTCCTTTGTTAGCAGTGCTTAGGTTTGACTAGTTGTACTTGTTGTAATAACTATTTTTAAGCCGACAAAGAACTATGGCATGTCCAGCTTTACCACAAAATCCGCACACCATTTTTGGTTTGGGCTGGCTCGCTTTCTTCTGTTTAGAGGAATTCTTCCTCTTAGAATTGCATGTTTGGTTACTCTAAGTTTGACTGTTTGTTGGAGGAGGAACCTCTTTCTTCTATAAAGCCATTATCTCAACAGTTAACTCATATAATTGCTTAGTGAGCTTGCTGATAGCACATTCTTGATACTCAGCTTTTTCTTTAAGAAAGCGGATATCAAGCAATAAGCAAGCATTAGTGTCTTCTAGATCATCACTTCTCCTCACTATCTCTTTGATGTTCTTCATTGATTAATTAGTCAGTTTCATTACATCAAAGAGAGCTTGGGAAAATTTTTCAATGGACAAAGGAAGTTCAGAATGTACCTCAGCTTGAGGAGCTTTTCCTTTATCATGCTCAGCTTCAGAGTTGACAACGGAATGATCTCTACCAGAGGTAGATGCTAAGACTTCGCCATGATTCTCGATAGCCATCAAGTAGAGGTTAGCTGAGTTAGTAGCTTCTTCATCAAATGATGACGATTCTTCTAAATCACTCTAAGTGGAAGCAACTACCTCATTCTTCTTAGAGAACCTCTTCTTGAACCTATCCTACTTCATCTTTGGACAGCTCGACTGGATATGACCTTTCTTCCCATAGCTAAAGCACTTGATGTCTTCGCTATGCTCCTTCTTTGGTCCTTCCTCAACTCCTTGCCTGTGCTGAGTTGACTTGATTTTAGCAAGAAACTTCTTCTTACTGCTGAATTTCCCATCCTTCTTAATGAAGCGTTTGAAATGCCTGGTCAAAAAGGCTATTTGCTCATCATAGTCGTAGCAAGTAGACTCATCAAATGAATCTTCTTTAAGGGTAATGGCTTTGCCCTCCTTGCCCCGATTCCTATTGGAGCCATCTGAGTATTTCCTTAGAGACATCTCATGAGTTAGCAAGGTGCCTATCAGCTCATCATAGCTGTAAATCTTAAGATCATGAGCCTCCTCGATAGCTCTCTTCTTGGAATCACACTCTGCTATAAGAGTGCGAAGAATCTTCTTCATGAGATCCTCCTCGCTAAACTCCTTTCCAAGCCTCTTCAGTTCATTGACAATGTTAATGAACCTGGTATTCATGCTCTGAATACCCTCGCTGGCACCCATTGAGAACATCTCATACTCTCTTAGCATGAGATTGATCTTTGATTCCTTGACCTTATCGAACCCTCATAGGTAATCTCAAGCCTCTTCTAGATCTCCTATGTTGTTTCACATCTTAAGACCCTATTGAACTCAATAAGATCTAACGTATAGTGTAAATAATTAATCGCTGCAGCATTCTCTTTTAGAAGCCTCAAATCAACATCATCGTCATCCTTTGGATCTACTGGCTTACGCACAACGTTCCTCATTACTGTGGGAACTATGGGACCAAGCTCAATAGCGAGCCAGACCAGCATGCTTTTTGACTGGATGAAGTTTTTCATTCTATTTTCCAGAATGTATAATGATTACCGTCAAATAGAGGTGGTCTAGTAACAGACATTCCTTCTTTAAGGAAAACTGCCTGACTAGAGCTAGAACCATAGTTGTTGTAAGCCATTTATGGATCTTAATCAAAGACAGTTAGTCAAAAAGTTGAGCAACTTCTCTGATACCACTTGTTGGTCTGTAAATAGGCTCTTAACAATAGTAGAGGTGGGTGAATGCTTAATCTAGGTTACTTTTAGATTTTTAAAGTTTAATTGCCAAGTTGGGTTTTTATATGTGTGTTGAGTATGCATGCTGAGTGCTATATAAAAATGAATAAACTGCTCAGCTTTGCTGGCACAGTTTATCTTCAATCTTTAGCTGAGTAAGACTTACTCAGTGCAGATCGGATAGCAAGCAATATAATGAATGAGAGAGAGAGAGAGATGAATGAGTTGATCTCTAATCAAGCTAAAAGCTTAAAGTTAGAACGTCAACACCTGAGATTTATCCTAGTTCGGCCCCTCGCCTACCTCCAGTCCCCAGATACCTTCTCCTAGCTTTAATCCACAAGTGAGTTATTCCTTCAATAGGCGGAGAAGCCTTTACAGCGGGTAGACACGATTGTAGAAAGTACCTTTCTTTTGAATTACCACTCAACTCAATTTGGGTACCCTTCCCAAACTAACACTCAGATTAATATAAAGATGCGAACTAAATTCAACTTATAGAAACGTTGAATACTTACAATGTTAATCTATGTAATTTCTCTCTATTACAAACAAATAAGGCTTTCGATGTTTGCTGATTGCTTGCGGTAGAATTTCTTTGGAAGCCAGACTAATTTGTGCAACGTTTTAGCTCTTAAGAAATTCGAGGTGATTCACCAAGTTTGAACGTCTGCTCCAGCCTTCTATTTATACTTTGAAGCTCTGAGAAGTAGTTGTTGCAAACTTTACGATATCGCTGATCTTCAATTTCTCATCTCTTTTAATCTTTCAAATCTTCCCATTATAGACAGATTCCAGGATGTTTAGATATAGAAATTGAACATTAAGGCGGGATAAAATTCTGTTGATAAATTCTCGTTTGTCTTCAAGCAATTCGGTTCTGAGAGAGGCGCGCTATAATGCAACATGGAGTCTTCCCATTAGATGACCTTGCTGACTTTGACAGAATCGCACCGAGACACTTGAGACATAGTGTATAACAGAATTCCTTTATACTTGGACTGTAGCGAGGAATCTTTGACAACCATACTGACATTTTTTACGTTGTGAGGATCATAGATATCTTCGTTAATTTCAGCGCCTTTTATTCTGAAAAACACTAAAAGAATATTCCATTCCATCATAGACAACGTTAGTAGCACATTTGTCATTAAGTGCCTACGTGTTATACAGAACGAGCTTTTAATTAAATAAAAGTAGAAACTCAGCACGAGCTGAGTGACGTAATTCTAAACTATGTAGTACTCAGCTTTTCTTACTCTAAGTCATAACTTAATTAACTATCCAGTAAAACTGAGTTATTCTCTCATGAATGAACTAAAGTCAGCTTTATTAATTAAGAGTCTACTTAGTACTCAATTAATTTCACTATCATAGACATTTTGTTATTTCCAAAACTACTCAATACTGTGAAGTACTATTAACTTAGGTTCTACAAGATGTAACATGGAGATTTACAATTGGATGCTTTTGTTGACGTTGCAGATAAAGCAAAGATACTGGAAATGACGAATGTTAGAAGATACCTGTTTGACTTGGATGCTACTGAGGTAATTCTAACATTTCGTACTAATCCTTTTGGCAGTGAGGACCACATGAATAGCTTTTTTATTTTTAGTGCTTTATGTTAAAAGCATCACAAAGAATTTTTAATCTTCATAGAACAAGTTAAACATAAAGGTGTTATATATAAAATCAACATCGCAAGATTCTCAATTTTCATTTAAAATTTAAGTAAGAAACTACTAAACACATAGTATAAAGATACTCAACTTTTCCTACTCTAATCCATAACTTAATCAAGTTAATGTAAAACTAAGTTGTTTTTCCTCAGAGCAAACTCAAGTTAAACTTGCTTAATTAAGAGTCTACTTAGTACCTAATTAATTTCACTATCCTAAGTAATTTGTTATTTCCAAAACCTAAGTACTGTGAAGTACTATTAACTTGGTTTCAACAATAATTGCTCTATCATTCATTGAAAATTCTTCTATATCATACTCAATGGCCTTCATTTGCTTTCGATCTATTCTTTTAACCATCTTGTAGATATCTATCAAAACCTACATAACTTCAATAGGCAGTTTAATATTGAAATTTACCTCATCATAATGTTCAATATGACTTTGAGCAGGATGGTGTGAGGTTGAGGCTTTGTCTATTTCTTCTACTAACTCATTGATAGGTGCCATGATTTCTTCATCAATTTCCAAGAAGCAAATTTGAGCAGTCTGTTGATTACTGTTAGATGAGTTTAGAGATGCTTCTTCATCACTATCACTCCATGTAGCTACCATAGCTTTCCTTCCTTTATTTTTTCTTCAGCTTTGGAAAGTTTGATTTAATATGACCTTCTTAATGACATTCAAAGCATGTAAGATTATTTTTATAAGCATTTGAGTTGTTTGAAGAGGATCTGAATTTCCCGTTGAAAGATTAATTCTTCTAGAAATCTTACTTTTGAGGATAGCTTCCCTTTTTTGGAAAATCTGAGGAATCTTTCCTCCCTTCTTCATAAATCTTCTGAACTTTCAAGTAAGCATAACCATTTGTTCATCATCATAAAAGGATTCTTCATAAGTAGAACTAGCTTTAAGAACAATGGTCCTTTTGCCTTCAGCTTTGTCTTTATCCTTGTTTTGAAAGCTCTACATAGAGATCTCATGAGTTATTAGAGACTCAATCAACTCATCATATTTATAGGTGGTTAAATCATGAGCTTTCTCCACAACATTCATCTTTTCTTGCCAATTCTTTTTGGTGAAGCTTCTTAAGCTTCTTAGGATTTTCATAAATTGCTCTTCCTCTATGAATACTTTGCCTAGTCTTTTCAATTTAATGATGATGTTGGTGAATCTGGCATTCACTCTAGAAATGGAATCATTTTCTTCCATCTTAAACAACTCATAATGGCTTATAATTTAATTAATTTTTGACTCTTTGACCTTGTTAGTTCCTTCATATGTCAGTTCTAACTTTATCCTAATCTCTCATGCACTCTCATAGCCTAAAATTTAATTATACTCTCCAACATCTAAAGCACAATGGAGAAAGTTAATGGTAATAGCATTACTTTGCAACTTTTTCATATTAGAGTCACTATATTGATCTTCAGATTTGGGAGTTGTAACTTCTCCAACCATCACAATACACATATATGGTCAATTAGCAATAGCAAGTCAAGTATACATGTCTTGTTATTGGATAAAGTTTTTAATCTTGCTCTTTCAGAATGCATAATTCTACGCGAAGTATAATGGAGGCCTAGACATAGAAAGTCCCTCTGGAGTATCCGTGTTGACTAATTTCTATGAAGGTGTTTATTGTAATTTTCACCAAAAATTATGATATCACTCTAGATATGTTAATTTTACTTGCTGAAAACTGCTCTGATACCACTTATCGAACACAATAAAGGTGATTTTAGTGTTAGAGGGGGGTGAATGACTCTATTTTGAGTTTTCACACTTTTCAGAGGCTCTTGTAGAATGGCAATGTAAGGAAGCCTCTAAAGCAGATGATGAGTAAACTAGTTTCTAGCTACTCAGTGTTGATCCCTCTATGATTTGTTGTTTTTATATGCACTCAAATTATGAACGCAATAGAAAAAGATTTTAGAGATTTTTTATTGCCAACAAAGATTTTTATACTACTTCATCATATGCCTAAACAAGTCTTAGGAAACTCTTATCCAAGCATTAATCCATTATGATTCTCCTTCAATGGGTGGTGATCAAACCACTACAATGCTAATTACAAATTGAAGTACCGTTCAACAATCCAAGCTAAGCTTTACCAATTCAGAAGTACCCTCCTTATTGTATCCAGGATCTGAGCTTTACCAACACCCTTAGTAGTGTCCTTAATGTAACTAGGTTCCCCGCACTAACTGAAGACCTGAGATAGTGATTTAAAATTTTAGAAATGAAAGATTTGAGCTTTTGAATTTTATTTTAGTCAACTACATTACAAACAAATTTTAAATGAAAGTTTGTTGATGCTTTTGAAAGTGAAATATAGCAGCGATTTGAGATAGCTTGAATGCTTTTAAAATTTAATGAAAGTTCATCAAGTTCCTCTGTAGTAACTTTTCTCCTTTATATAGACTTAGTTTTTTCTCGTTGAACTTGGATTATACCTAAAATCCATCCATTGTCTCTTCAAAATGAATTTATTATATTTAAGGAGCGCAAGAACGATTATCAATTGATTAATTGATTTAGACTCAACTAACGTTCCTGTTTAGAGATAAAGTAATTGCATTGTAACGGAACTGCTGCAAAAGTGATCCCCATGGTGGCACATTATCTACTGCATTGGAGAAAATGTACTTTTGCCTCATGAATATCAACATCACCTTGTCCTTTTCTCAAATATTATACCTTTTTATGCTGATAAATTAAATGTAAAGATATGATAAACTTTACACAAGTGATGCCTTAGGATTTAAAATCAAATAATTTGAAATTATTTTCCTCGTTTAATTTATTATGTAAACTAGTTATCTCATTTGATACTTCCCTCTAAGTGTTCTTATAGTCTCTGACGATTCTTTAACCTTTAAAGAGTCTGATACACCCTTGATTCTTATGGACTTTGATGATGATTATGATACAGGCTAGACTCTGAAACTATTTAAGAATTATTCTTCTCTAGCTTGCTTTTGATTTGAGTTATTGCCTCTGAAGTTAATTGTCATAGTAAGTGTCATAACATCCTCTGAGATCTAGATTCAACAACTTTTTTTATAAGGGCTATCTACTTCTATCAATTTGGAAAAAAAAGAAAAAAGAAGTAGAAGGCATTTTCTTTGTAAGATTTAATCTCTTATTACACGAAATGTAAAAACTAAAAGTGAAAGAAAAAGAACAAACTCGTATGCAAATAAAGAACCAAATCTTCAACATATTACACTTAACAAACACTTGAAATCAATAAAATCCCAATGCAAATGCTTTGATACCAATTTGCATGACTAATGAAAGTGATTTCACGGATTAAAGAAACTTAACACGTGATTTAGAAAAGTAAAGTATCGTAACATAAAGAACACATAGATTTTACGTGCTTCCATCAATATCGGTGAAGAGATGATATCAATGCATAGTGTAAGAGAATTGAGAATCTTTATTACCACGAAAAAGGCAAAGGAATGAAGGTTATAAGCCAATGATATTAGTTCCCAAAATTTACATACAAGAAACCCTAATCTCGCATGCAAAAGAAGAAGAACTGGAAAAGAAGAAGAAGCTTCAGTTGAATTTGTAATCACTATAGATGGTAAGAGTTGGAATGAAGACTTTCTACAATTGTTGTTTTCTATAGAAGAACAGAACTAGATGGTATAATGCACCTGATTGTGTATACTAGAAATTTAAACAATTAAAAACATTTGTAGTCAAGTTGTATTTGTAGCAAAAGAATATGTATTCTATCATTTTTATAATATGTAGGAATAGTTATTACATCCGATGACGGAGTCTAGACAAATAATGTACCATATTCGACATCTTTCCATTTACTTTATATTCTATTCCACTGAACAGTCATTCCACAAACCAAACGAGTCCATATAGATTAATTCTTTATCCCCACGCTGTGGAAATGGCATTCAAACCGATTATCATGTGCAATTGTATTTCCCATTTGGTTTAATGTATTTTGTGAAGGTTGGCCTTCTCATTAACAAAATGCCAACTTGGTGAGTGTGGGTATCCTCAGGGGACTCAGTGATAAGTGTATAATTATACTTATTATCATTATAATTTTATACACTAAACACTATAGTTTAAGTCATTTTTATATTTCATATAAAAGATTTCACGTGGTGTGTAGTTGTTTTTGGTGCAAATGCAGATATTAGGTAAATCCAGGGAGTAAAATGATCTAAAGTGGAATTCTATATAAAAAGAGTGAAAAAGGTGCGAAAAGATGCATGGAACTTAAAGATTTGGCTTAGGATCGAAGCTGTCAAAGATCAGTAAAGTTACAAGGAGAATTCTGAAGAAAAACACATTTCACGGTCGTGACAACTACTCGCGATCTCGACTTAGTATTCTTCAGAACAGAAAATTACCAAATAAGTATTCATAGTTGTGACTTGTATATCGCGATCGCGACTTGGACGGTATTTTGGTTAAATCTTCTTAACTACCAACCGCTAGATAAGAACGATCAACCGCCATCAACTACCAAATGAAAAGACACCTTTTGGAAGTCAACCAATCATGAAAAGGTGCTTATCCATTGTGGATAAGAACAAATCAACTCAACCAATCACAATGAAGTGATGCAATTTTTCGCCAATGGACACAACTCTTCGTATGGATAGACGTAACCCTTCGAACTCTATAAATAGGGCTCCAAACCTTACAAATTTCGTGCATGGTGTGGCATTGGAATTAGAAAAGGTGAGAGATATAGTGTGTACGTAGATAGAGAGTAAAATTATCTAGTTTTCGCTACATTCATAAGTATTAGTGAGAAAATGTATAAATGATTCGAATCTTTATTTCGATCACTAGATTTCTCTACATATTTAAGCAATTGTTTGTATAAGTGTAATTGCAAATCACTTATCAATAAAAGTTTTCGTTTTTCAACATTTGTTTATTCGATTTTCACAAAGAATAGCATCATAGTGGAGGTTCTGTACGAGTTAAGACCCAATTCAAAGCAGACGCGGGAATTGGGGGAATTGATGACTCCCATTAAAGAGTGGATACAATTTGATCAACTTTAGCTTTTACTTGTATACCTTACAACGTTGCTTTGCTTTCTACTTATACTTTTTATTTCAAAGTTTATGATATGTCTATGTGTCATAATGTGTATTTCGTGTTGAGTCTTTTATATTAATCAAGTTATATGCTTTTGAGTTAACTTTAAGAGTAGTTTTGGGGTTAACGAGATTATG
>CATIWQ010098885.1:0-23289 GCA_949673415.1 Euphorbia schlechtendalii | reverse complement strand
GAACTTCTGTATCGGTATAGCTCCACAATAACTGTTGAAGGGTACTTCAGTTAAAATATTGTAAAAGGTTTACTCTTCACCAGAAGAAAAGTTAATAGTGGATTAAATCTTGGACTGGAGATTCCAAGGACTGGATTAGGCAGAGGCTGAACCAGGATAAAAATCACTGTTTGTATTTCTTTACTCAGCTTAATTTTTGTATATATATTATTTCTGCATCTGAAACACATAAATTAAAAAGGGGGATTCTGAGTAACCAATACTTACTCAGAAGCAACTTCTGAAGCAGTCTTCTGAAATTAAACGAAAACTCGAAAAAGAATCATTCACTCCCCCTTTAACATGTTTAACACCCTTACTGGGTCCTACAATATGCTATGAAGTTTTGTTATTCTGCTCATTTGCACATCTATACTGTACTTGTAAGCAGGAAATCTTAGTCAAACAATTTATTGTGACAAGTGACTTCTTTGAAGCAAATGAAATGCACACATGACAGTATTTCATTATTAATATATCCAACAATATCGTCAACCATTACTTTGGAAGTGTATTTATTTGATGTGGCTGTATTAATTTTGACCCTTGAACTAGTTAACGTTGGACGTTCATTTTATTATATATGCTTCGAGTAGTCCTCTAAAAGTAGACATGGGAGTGAGTGGACCTAATTAATAAATGGGTAGTCAAGTTCGGTTCAATCTATAAAAATATAAATCGGGTTTCAGATCAATCCGGATTATATAAAACAATCAAATTTCAAACCGGGTTTTCGGCCTGTCAATTAATCTTTTATAAAAAAATATTAATATTTAGTACTATCAATATAATTATAGTTATATAATTATAATTACAAACACACAAAATTGAGTTTAGATATTAAACTTTACCAAAAAAATTAGAATTTTTAACCATATAAATTTTTCAGTATTTTAATATAAACTTGTTGGATATAGCTCTCCAAAGGAGTTTTGTTGCTTCTGAGTCAAATAAAATCTACTTGGCCCATCTTTGTTTAGAGAAAATAACTCTCAACAAATACTCAGAATACATAAGTCAGAAGCAAAGCACTCAGTTGTAAAGTAAGTCTCAGAAGAACACTCCTTCTGTGTCATGGCATAAAATGATCTATCTTAGACTTAAATGATAAAATTCCGAGTAAAAGAAAAAGACAAAGGAGATAATTCCAATATATCACGTGAATTAACTCTCTCATGTCTCACATGTAATTCAGCCATGTCAAAAGCATTATAGCTAAGACAATGATAAAGTGATGTTGATTGTTATGGGATAAAAGTATCTTTTCTCCTCTACAGACAAACTTACCTTATAGGGACCAATTTTCTGTTATCCACCCAACACAAATTTTTCATCTCTAAAAGGTTTCTTAAGCTCATTCTAAATGGATAACTCAATGAATAAGTATCCATATAATCCTTAGAGACAACGATTGAATTTTTTACTATAGTCCAAGATCAACGAGAATTTTCTCAAGCCTATATATAGAAGCAAAGTTTCAGCAGAAGAACTTGGTGAAGTGTTATCAAATTGAAGAGTATTCAAGTTATCGCGAAATATTGCAACTTCACTTTTAATCACTAGCAAACACCAATTTAAATTTTTTTTTATAATTGAGTTTTACTGAAACAAATTCCAGAAACTCAAAATCTTTACTTTCAAATCTTGTATACACTAGCTTAGTTGGTAAGTTAGTATGAGGGAGCTTAGATACTAGTGATGACCATACTCTTAGTATTGGAATAGCTCAGAACCTAGATATAGTGAGAACGATACACTGTATTGGTAAAGCTCAGAAGTGGTGGTTGTTGGATAGTACTTCAATATGTAATCAGCATTGTAGTAGTTTGTTTTTTCACCCAAAGGAGAATCAATAGTGGATTAAAGTTTGGACAGAGACTACAAGGATTAGATTGCGTAGATACTGAACCAGGATAATAACTTGTGTTTGTTATTTCTATCTTCTTGCTTATTAATTGTTGCATTTCGAATTTGTGCATTTACATAAAACAAGAGGAAAAGAAACTGAATTAGATGGCAAACTCCGAGGATTAAAAATTAGTTTTACTCTTGACGGTTTCAGATAATACTTTTTGCAAAGCCTATGAGAACTTAAAAAGGAATCATTCACCCCCTCTATAACTTGATATTCACCTTTTCGAGGTCCAACAAACTAAATACATTTTTTTTAATATATTAATTATAACTTTGGGTCGGGCTTGAGTTTTGATATTAAAACCAAACCCGTTTGTATTTTACCTTCAGATTCGGGTCAGGCCCATTCTCAAATTATTTTCCAAACGTAACCCATAAAGACCGGGTATGGACAGGTCCCACGGACCAACAGGCCTGTGCTAGGTCTATCTAAAAATATGTGCACCAAATATTAAAAAAATAGTATGTATTAACTTATAAGTGTCTAAAACAATAATAATCTCTATTTTAAAAGGCGGTCGTCTAGGCTAGGTATTTTGGAACACTGCCATGATTTTATATAATCGGACGGTCAACGCAGAAAGTGTTGTCAAAACCCAGAAAAGTGTCGTCAAAGATCAGAAAAGTGTCACCAAAACCTAAAAATGTATCGCCAAAGTTCAAAAAAATGTTATCGCGTGAATTTCTAATGTTATTATATAAATAATTATGCGTTGCTTAAATTTATTATTCTAATTCATTAATAAATATTAAATATTTTAAAATACTAATTTACTTAGTCCCCGCCTAGGTCCCGATTAATCCCCACCTAGATCCCCGTGAAACTCTAACCTCCTGATTAGCGCCTAGCGCATTTTAAAACACCAATAATAATTGATGTTTTACAATTATTTTGACATGATTATTACTTTTTTTTATTTGTAAATGAATGACTTTAAACAAATCTAAGTTCGAATCCAAGTTAGAGGGAAAACAATTTCGTTCTCTATCAATCCATCTTATAATGAATTGATAAGCAACAATAAGTTCATCTTTATTAGTATTTGAATAAAAAATTTTAGACCGTCAATTATAAACAAAAAAGGTAATTGTTACTTTGTTGAAAAGAAACTGTTATAAAAATTCATAATAGTTCAACAATAGACTCGTGAACAAAAAATTTGAATCCTTCAAACATTTTTTTCATAGAACAGAAACACAGCTACATGAGGCTTCAAGGCGTCAATACTAGATATGAATGTGAAGTTGATTGAGTGAATTGAATTGATATTTAATTAGGACCCACTAAATAATTTGAATTACTATTCTACAGGATCCTATACATATATAACAAGATCAATTGAATAGTACCTATATTAATGAGAATTAGCCCTCACCACCCAATTTCATTATATAGGGGCCAAGAACAAATACTGTGATACATTGATAGAATCATATGTATACAGTAAAACCATGACTCTTGACTATTGACCATTTTACCAATTTTCATCTTCTTTTTTCCCATTAGTTTATGAATTCGATAAATTGGTCAGAGTATGCACATTGCAAGTTAGGCAATAAGATCTATGGATTAATTAGAGTATATATGTATTTTTAGCGTTGTGCGTGAATATTCTCCTCCAGTTGGGCAATATATAAATGTACATGCATCTATATAATACTATATGAATCAGTCAATCCATTATTTTCAATGTGCTTTAATGATCAGTTAGAACTTGAAGTCGGTGGTTTCACTTTATTCTACTCACTGCCACGTATTATAGACTTCATACGTTACTCAACTATGCCATCATCTACGGGTGTTCAAAAATCTAACCGAACCGAAATAATCGACCGAACCGATATAATTCGGTTTTTCATTTCGGTTATTCGGTTTAAATGGTTCGGTGTCAGTTATTGGTTTTATAGATTTTCCGTGATTTCGGTCGGTTTGGTTTTTGTTAATAATAAATCGATATAACCGAACTAACCGATTAATGAAAATATTTATGACAAACTAATTTTTTATATATTATAATATCATTTTTTTACCTAACAATTAAACAATATATAATATCAATAAAATCTATACCGAAACTGATTCAATCTCCACGCCACTTGCAACACCAATACTAAATATTATGTAACGGCATTTAACATATTGATTCTGCTAAAAATTCTGTTTCTCATTTAGTTGAAATTTACTTATTAATAATGGATGCTAGTTTGTTTTTTATAATTTTACAAGTCCAGCACTTATTAACAAGTTGAAAAAATCTTATTTTTATTTCAATTTATAAGTTTTTTTTAAATAGAGTAAATTAATGTGCATAATAAAAGATTATAATAAGAATTAATAAAGATAAAAAAAATATGAAAAATAAACAAAACAAAACCGAAATAACCGAACCGACCAACCGAACCTAATACATCGGTTCTGTTCGGTTGCTTTTTAACTTCGATTCGGTTTCGGTTTGTATTTTTTAACTATTCGGTTATCGGTGTATTTGATTCGGTTCGGTTATTCAACTGAACCAACCGATGAACACCCCTCACCCAACTTCCATTTCACGGTTTTTTCATGCTTAATTTATTTTTAATTAAGTAACCATTATTTTACTTTTTTCACGGTTAGAAATTTTATCCACCAGTACAGAACAAAAGTAATAGTAATTTGATATCTCTTTACTAATATTAGATATCTCTTTACTTGCGCTCACCTTATTTTCTTTATGTGAAAATGCAGATTTTTGCTCGCAGTATTTTGGAAAATAAATATATTAAGTGATTGGATGAATGTTTTCATAACATGGTGTTAAAGTGGTTTCATGCACGGATAATTTCATTTGTTAAACCTAATTGACATGTTTGGTTTTTTTTTTTTTTTGATAATAACATGTTTGGTTTAAGGAATGGTATTCCATACAACAGTTCAAAATAAAAAAAAAATGTGAAATATGATAAATTATTTGTCTAAAATCCTTCATAGTAGCTTATAATTATTGCACATTTCATAAGAATATAAATTCTTCCGTTTTGCATTGGGAATACCTATTTAATGAGATATGTACTATTAGACATGAATAGCTATGATAGATCCAATAAAAATAGTCTATCATATTTCAAAAACTTTCATTGATTTCTATTCTATAAAATGTAATACTTCTTTCGCAAACCAAAAGCCACCAGTAGTTATTGGTGTGTGGTGAAATATTATTAAGGAAACCGATTTTCAATCATGAAAATTTTCAACACTTTAACACCTTTCTAACCCCAATATTTCATTTTCTAAAAAAAATTTCCTCATTGGGACTTACATTGAATGAAAAGAAAATATTCAATCTGTCCCGAATGTTACTCGAACTTGTGATCTTTAAAGTCCACAACTTCCGTCTTAATCACTAAGTTAAGACCTCAATCATAAAATCCATATTTTAACCCCAACTCATAATCAAAAAGTTATACAGATTTTAAGATATTATATAGAGGACTTAAATACATATTTCGACATGTGTTCATGGAATCCAATATAGTAACACTTTAGGCTTCATATATACTTATATTGCAATGTGAATTTAAAGTCATTTTTCCCATCAAAGAAATCAGTTACAGAACCTGATTAACCGAGTCAACAATTATTAACAAAACTAATATTTCAAAAGCAACAATTCATTAACTGAAATCATTTTGGATTTTATTTTATTGCAACATGCATTCAAATATAAATTCTACATCATATTTTTGCTCTATTACTGATATGGATCTACGCATTTCATTACATATAAATGCATAATAATTTTATTTTTTTTGTCTCATCTCCTCTAATTTATACTACCAATTTCACAAAAATAGGGAATTGAAGATTTGTTTGGTAAATCTCATGTCAAACAAGTTTGGGATAAGTTTGAAAGATGGCATGGAAAATAAGAGATAGACAAAGTGATAACACCTACGAAGCTACTAATTATGCACTCATTAGGCTTTGCAACCCTTTATATTCAAATGTGTCTTTTATTGCTAAATTGACAATCTTGACAATTTAATGAACAACCAGTTGTAAGCAAATAAAATATTGCTACCTAATTTCAAAATTGTTATAGGAAAAACTTTAAATTTGCACAAGGTGTGATTATTTCAATCATTATCAAATTATTAAGAATTTAATATTCGAGAATATTGAAAATGGTACTAAAGTTAAATCTAAGGTCAGCCACAAAAGAAAAAAAGATAACATAAAAAATGTTGTGTTTGACTAGAGTTTCACCCCAAGTGGTTATATTGAACTTCTGGATATTTTTCTTACTTTCTATAAAGGAACTTCAAAGGAAAAAAAACCCGGATGGGAAGCAGCTATTGCGCACAATAATCAACTTAAACCAGTGTCTTAAAAAATGCTAGGTACTAGTTGGGCGGTCGAAGATTAATCGGGACCTAGATGAGGATTAATCGAGGCCTAGGCAGACTTAGAAGCTATTCGGTAGAGCTTAAGCGCTAGGCTTAGTCGGGCGACGACCCTCAAAATAATGCATAAGTGGGGACTTTTAAAATAGTGCTCAAGACTTGCTCAAACAAAGAAAAAAACACTAAAATTTTAACATATTCATTGATTTTTCCATTTTATTTTAATTTTTTTAATGAATTTAAAACTGGAAAAACTGTACTCGAATTTTATTACAGAAAAATAAAAATTACATAGCAAAAGAATCGGCAAATCAAAGAAAATAGCAAAGCCACATAAGCGGACCACAAAGAATTATCAAGATTAAAAAATAGACTTCCTGTTAGAAGAATATTTATCAACTTGCTTTCTAAATAATAAATTATGTTAATAATAATAATAATAATAATAATAATAATAATAATAATAATAATAATAATAATAATAATTGTTAGATTAAATGATTCATTATGAGACTAGTTACAACAAAAAAACTTTGTTGTGAATAATAAATTAATAACATAAATGACAATATAAATGCTTAAAAAACTTAATTATGTCACACGTGCACCGGAAGATTTGGTATGTGCAAATATACGACTAAATATATTTTTAACATCTTCAACTTGGCATGATCTATGTAATATCTTGTTCAACTCTCATTTTGGTCCGCCAAACACCTAAACTTGGTAAAAGTACACTTATCAACCCTCGTCTCAGTGTCATATACCATCTTGTAATTGGTTTCATTTTTCAAAGATGTCAAATTTTCTCTCTCTCTAATCCGAATGTAACATGTGTCACTGAGAGAACCGGCGAGTTCACTTTTACCAATGACAGCAAAGCGTGAATCATATCAAATAGAGGGTGCTATGTATTTGACTTAGTTTCATATGGCAATTGATTGAGTAAAATTAATAGCAACTCAGAGCAATTAGTCCTCAGGACCTATACGATATATTTTATACTAAATATGGTTTGTTACGGGTTGAAATCTAGAGGAATAATATTTCGTAAGTAATAGTAATTATTAAATTTCACAAATACACTATTAAAATTGTCAAATTTAAAAATGACATAATTGACTAAATTAACCAAACTAAACAATTCATTACAGTCCTGTTCATTTTTTAATTAAATTTGTTTTTTAATTATATTTCTTAGTGTTTTTCATTTTTGATGTATTGATTATCAACCAAACTAGCTTATAAATAATCATGTGATCATATTCTTAGTCTAGTGATTAAGAGTGAACTTACAAACTCTAAAAACTTAAATTCAAGTTACATTCGAAGTTGTGATTTAATTCTATTTAATACAAGTGTCGACAAATTTTTTTAAAATCTAATGAATGACCCCTAAAAATAATAACTAATTTATAAAAAAAACTCAATTGAAAACGAGAGGTTACATGATGGGATAAGTATATGGAGTGTAGACCAGTAACAAAATGGTTTGCAGTCAAATATTATTTAATCATCTGCAGAGATATAGAAACAAGTTTTCTTTGTGAGTCACTAATATAACAACCAGTCTTTGCTTTTTACTTATTGTTATTATTTTAATTAAACTTTCGATTTTTCATGTTATTTCCTTTAACTTGTCGATTAGCCTCTTTATTTTTGATAAATAGAGTTATATAACATTTCCTTTATCAAGATTATATAACACTCGTGCTGCGTGGTATATAACAAATTAAAAATTATCATGCCACTAATCAATAGAAAATTGATACACATGTTTGCCATATTTAAAATGAAAACCGAATCTTTTTCAAATTTAGCCCTTGTTTAGGTCATGGTTTTTCATGATTTGGTATTGTACCAATTTTTAATTTCTTATTTGGTTCATAGTTCTTTTCGGGGCATAATTCTTTCATTGGATTTGGCGATTCTCCATAATTCTTCCTTTGATCAAACTAACTTCAAATAAGAAATCACATTATATTATACAATCTATCAAGACACAGTATCATTACCATATACTTTAATGAACAACGATGAATCATCAACCATACAAAGGATAAGAAAGTAAAGATGCATTTTGCCTTTTGTTTGGATCATGGTTTTTATTGGTACGGTACCAACTTTTAAATTTTTGTTTGTTCCATAGTTCTTTTCATGACATGATTCTTTCTTTAGATTTGCTAATTCTTCATGGTTCTCCCTCTCATCAAATTAAATTTTTTAAAAAATCTTATTAAATCATACGATCTATCAAAACACAAATTTTAAAAAATTCATATTGTATCATACAGTACAGTACCGTATTTTAGTGAACAACAATGAATAATCAACCAAACAAAGTTCAAGAAAGTAAAGATTTGTTTTGCCTCTATATATCTACTTAAGTGGCTACCAAGATCATAGAAAAAAAATACTTTGGTTTGCTTGTTCACTTTTCTCACCCCAATTGCTTATAACTCACATAAAATATCGTATAAACATCAATAGTTTTTATACTTGACATCACACGAAAAATTAATTAATATACAAAATTTTGTTGATCAAACAGATTTCCCAAGTTACTAAGAAAGTTGAGAATATCTTGATATATAAGAGCATTTTTAGTTGTTAGTAGATTCTGCAATGATATGCCTTATGAAATAGACATTCAAAATGATAGGGGTGATAAAATAGACAAGACAATTAAAAGTTGAGTCTCAATATGTTGTCAATTATAACGTGAATTGTATTATTTCAATATTAAATATATCATAAACATTATTATCATTTACTAAATTACTCTTTCTCATTATTAAAATATAATATAATTAATGATATAAATTTTTAATTGATTGTCTAGTTGTAGAGTAATGGATGGTTGTTGAGAGTATGCTCAATGATTATTTGTTCGAGAGTAGCAATGTTAGGCATCATATAACTCGCATTGCCAAGAAAGTTAGAAATGGAATATGTTGATATATAATCATAGACAATATCCCTATTGGTATGACTCTTTTTGGAGTGAAACACAATAGTACCTCCATGAGGGCAAAGTTTCAAAGTGAACAATATCATATTATTGTACGGATATATGGTGTTTTCGAGTAAGCAACTAATTTTAAAGAATATTGTTTGAATGCTATTCAAATGAATGAAAGATTTAAACCTATTCTACGTATGGAAAAGAGGATATTACATATTCTCTTTAAAAGACCACAATTTTGATTAGTGCATGATTAAAAGAAGAATCTCTTTTAACCATTGTGAATGCTAATGATTGGAAAACTGATCGATCAGGTGCATGACTCGAGTCAGATCCAGATGCATTTGAGCAAATCTCCGGTTACTCGGGTGGGAAAAGGAAAGAAGATTTTTTATTTTACAATACTCTAACAAAATCGGAAGTTAGACAATCCATCATAAAATCAATTTTCTCTTCTTGATTTATTATAATGGTGTTGACACGAAGGAAATTGGTAAAGCTCCCGTGACAACTATTTCCCCCCCAAAACTTGCTCAGGACATTGCTTAATTAAGAAATATTTTCTATCCTAATCACTGCAACAAAGCTTGTTTATAGTTAAATATAATCTAACATTAGATTACTAAAATAAAAAGAGTATAATGTCATATCGATTTAAATATGGGAGAGGTGTAATTCGTACATAAGTAAGCTACTAATTAATAAAAACCATGCAAAATCTCAGCATAATGTCTATGTATTTGTTGGCAGCTGCAATATAATATAAACATTTGATAATCAATAAAAGTATTATTCTTCATACTTATTATAGTAAGATCAGATCTTAAAATAACTAATGCAGCAAGCCCTGATTGTAATTATTGTATTAATATTTCTGAAAGGATTTTCTTAGTGAAGACGATTATATAATTGCTATCTTGTCGAAACAATATACACAACTTAATCTGGTAGACTACCTAATACATTAACAATTCTTCATTATATATGATGATGCATATGCACTAGTAACTTCACGAAGCATATTTACAGATAATATATGCGTACAAGACCTCATATCCTCCATGCAAATTTTTTAATTAATTTTTTCTTCTATATTGTTAATATTCGCTCTCATGTAAGTGTTATCATATAAATATAAAAACATCAACAATAACGGAATACTATTAAATTGCAGAATTATATGTGTGAACTGTATCGTATATACATTTTCCTCCACCAATTTAGGCAGTTCATATAGATACGATGTACAATAGGGTCTTTTTGACACGGAAAAAAAAAATCTAAACACACATTTCGATACATGTATTGATGGGAGCTCAAGATTGTGTCAACGTGTTCGTGACAATTTGGGAGCTCAAAACAAAAATATACAGAAATGAATCACTCATTTTACTTGATAGTAAAATGGATAATTCAATAAAATATTGTAATTGCCATTAATTATTGTTTACTTTTATTTTTCAACATTTACCATTAACTTTTTTTAACCATTTTCAATGATGGGCTCTAGGCAGTTGCACTACCGTCTACCCATTCAAACCGACACTGCATGGTTTTTGTAAACTTAGATCCACAAATATACATATCAAAATATACATCAAACATCTTTCATTCCAAGTCAAACGATAATATGATCGTATGTAGAATTTCTTTTTTAATAATAATAGTAATGTAAAAATGAGAAAAGAAAGGTGGACCAATTGGAATGAGAAGAAGAAGAAGTTTCTGGAGAAATTGGATGCATGATTTAGTCAACGAGAAAACTAAAGTAAAATTGTGGAGGTCAAGAATAAGGGGACAATGAAGCATAACGTAAATAACACATGCTTTATTATAATTAACGTAATCATAGTAGATGTAGAGGTAGAGATTTTAAATCTGCATTTGGGGCTCTATGAACTTACGTGTTCTGATTGATAACAGCAAGTATCTATTTAATAATAGTCTTCTAGTCAAACTATAACTCCTTTGTTTGTTAATAATAAATGTAATTACGTACGTACACTGAAAACGTTTAATTTTGTACATGAAATTTAAGATTTGATCTTTATATTTTAACTTTTGATAGGTTAGATTGATTTTATAAGTATTTTCTGCACAAATTTGAAATTTAAAATTTGATTCCTGATATTTATCATATTAAATTTTTTTATTTTGGTTTCTAATACTTATCATTTTAAAATATCAATGCATTTTTTAACAAGATTTTCCTAATATACCTTTGCATTAATTAGAAAAAAGATTAAGTATAGATTAATTTATAAATTGGTAATTAAGAAGAGAGAGAATTTTGTTATAAAGTAAAGGGGATAAAATAATCATTTTATAATGTATTAAATGTCTTATTGATTTTGATGAAAAATCTAAAATAACTTATATCAGAAAACAGAGAGAATAATATTTAACATTAAAATTATAATGCACAACAACTAATTTAATGTAAAAATTATGCAATATAATTAATTTACATTTTCTAATAATTAATTTGAGTTTGAATCGAATTTCGCGTACAATATAATTACTGCTATAATTACCTTTTCTTTTACAAAGTAATAATTACTTTGTCCGTTATTATTAGATTATGAGTTTCATACCATTAATTCGATAGAGGTAAATGACAAAGTAACTAATGGGTGTTCAGACTATTAAAAATAATTTCTGCAAGAAAAGTAACTTATAGTCATCGGTAAATAGAGTTAGAGTCCATAGAAACGGTATTTATCAAGTAAATCTTAATTTGAATGGCTAGACAGAGTAACATGATCGTTGTTCTTTATGAGAGTTGTGAGTTTGAAAACTAAAGATAGGAAATAAAAAATAATAAAAAGATTGACTCAACCAATTCAGGGAAACCATGTATTATAGTGATCAGTGGACAAGGGATAAACTGCACCAGAACTTAGGTTTAGCTATACTAGCGATCCGCACCGTATAACATTAGTAACTCTTTCTTACTTCGTATGGGGACTGTGCTTCGTGCCTCAATCACCTTCTTATTCACTGTGACTCTCGATGTCGTGTCAAAAAGCTCGCTGGAAAATAGCAATAAATATTAAAAAGACTAAACCCTAACCGACAGATAGTGAGACTCCAAACATGCATTAGATTGTTGTTCTCCATTCTCGGTAATGACAAAGAGACTGTTGTCACTTACTCCTTCTTAAGCACAATTACGGATGCAAAAGCCAAAAATAACAATAAATTATAAAGACTTACCTTATGATCGATCAGACCACAAAGATATTGAGGATTCAATAAAATAGGTACTGAGATCAATAAATAAGTCACCTTACAGATTGTTGTATTCAGGTTTAGTCCTTATACTAATCAAACATGGCCTAGACCCTTACTTGATCAAGTCACTAACACTAATCAAACATGATCTTGTCCCTTACTTGGTAGTCACTAAGAAATTAGCTAGACATGACTATAATTAAATGCAAAATTAAATAGATTGAAGGTATAACATACAAATAAATTAAAATACTTGTAAAGTAAATTTGAGAAACTTGAAATTAAATTAAAAGTAGAAAATTAACTAAAGCAATTAAAACTAAAGAATAAAAACAATTAAAACTAAATTAACTAAAGCAAAAGGAATCAAAGCTAACATAATTCAGAAAACAAACTAAACTAGAAAATAATTGTAACTCTAGACTAGATTGAAAACTGAACTTGACTCCTTTTATTTGTGGAATTCGGCATCTATTTATAATGGATTGGCCGCATCTTCCTAGTCTTTACCTTTGATAGTGTTTGTTCTTCCTTTGGTCTTATCCTTTAATTTTTTACTTGGAGATAAAATTGTAGAATTTTATCATTTTTTCAAAGTAGATTTTGTAAAGTAAAGTAACTCCTTATCTTGATCAAAACTCCTTAGAAATAGACTCTACCCGAAATAATGATTCTTTTTTTGACTTTTATGCTCTTATATTCCAATTAGATGTGTCTTTGACATTCTGGAAGGTTCTAGAATTGTGGATATCACCGGGGCTTGCTACTGCTTTCGGTACATACACCGGGATCTCGCTGAATTACTATATTTGGCGATTTTTATTAACTTTTCTCAAAATCACCTAAAAATCCTGAAATAACAAAAAACAGTAGTAACAAATCTCATAAAGAATAAAACATGTTCATAAAGGCATAAAATCAAGCATAAAATCAGGTTGGATTTACAGCCTATTAGTTACACTAATTTAAAATAGTAATGGATGAAAAAGTAATAAGAAATAGAGTACCAATAAAAGTGTTGGAGCAATATTGCCCAAATTTGAGAGGCCCAGTCTTAGGTCCAGCACTTGTTGGGGTTTAAAGCCTAGCATTCTTTGCTATTCCAATGCTATCCGTTTTGTGAATTGTCTTGGAATAAACACCTTGAACTAGTGCAAGTCTCCCAAATGTAACGAAAAGAATATGATCGAATCAAAAAATTAGACACAAATAATGGCCCTGATCAAAGATAAAAAAGAATTGAACCAAATCCCCTCAAAAGTTTGCGTTTCTTCAGTCACAAATAAGCAAAACAAGATCATAGATGGCAATTTTGGGAAATCTAAAAAAAACATTTATAACTATTATGTATTTGAGCATCTGGAGTATTAGAGCAACTCCAATGGTTCCCCATTTTGGAATGAATATGGAGAATGATCAAGTCTAACCATTCTCTACATGGTATATCTTAAAATGAGGTTCCCAATATATGGTGAATGGTTATTATATTAATATATATTTTTAGTTTTGTTTTATTTTAATTTATTTGATACTTTTTTGTTTATTGGGAATAGATTTGATGTAAAGAAATTAATATAATAATGATAAAGTGTTAGTATTTTAGTGTAATTGGATTGACTGGTTTTGACCAATGCGATTGTGACGTTTCGTCGAACAAGTTAGGAGAGTGTGGAGTGCACACTTGTTCGAGTACGATTACGATTTTGGAGGTCTAGGGGCAGCACCCCAGGATGCGAGGTCCTGAGGCAGGGCCCTAGGAAAATTTTTTATCCCTGAATAAAAGCATCATTTGGAAAATTTATCCAAAAAATGAATTATTGGACCAAAACAGCGTGTCAATTGGACATAACTGAAACCCGAAAAAACATGTCCTTTAGACTTGGCATCTACTCGAAACAACATGTCTATTGACATTTTGGTTATTTATTTCATCAAAAACGAAATTGGTTATTGCACAGAAAAATTCGGTTGTATTTTTCACAGCAAATATCAAATTCTAGTTCTTGACATATTTTTTGATTTCATCCGATTGAAATTTTGGTGAACCGACCAAATAAATTTTAATCTGAAAGTGTTATTCACGACTTCAGAATTATCCAGGAAATTTCTCAGATTCCAAACATAAAGTAATATTACTTTGTGGGAATTTGAAATGAGGAATATGGTTGGAATAAAAGTACTGTAAGTCCTGCAAAATGAAGTGTGGGGAATTGAAAATGGAAAAATGGTTTGAGTTGCTCGATTAAATTCTTCCTTCTAATTCCCGTAATTATTCAATTTTATAATAACATAATGCACAACTTAAGATTTTCATGCACATGGCCTTTTTATTTTGTCTATCAAATAACTTTGAACAAAGTGTTTGCGTCGAAAAGCATGATGTCATCTTGAACTTTCAAAAGTTTCTTATTTCTCTTGAACTTGTTTAAAGTGTCATTGTTTTCTCCTCAATTTCATGTGTCAGTTTTTGGTTTGTTTGATTTTTCAAAAAATTCATTTCCCTGATTTTTATATCTACAGCTGGAAACATATTTAAAGCAAATTTATACACTTTAAACAAGTTCAAGAGATTATTTGAAATTTTTGAAAGTTCAAGATGACTTCATGCTTTTTGAACAAATTCAAAAAGTAAACTATACATTAAACCATTTTATATGTTCTCGGTAATGTGTCATTTGGTCCATGGAATTTCCACTACATGAAATAAAGTAGAAATGAGTGAAAGAATTATGCAAAACACGGCAGAACATTTGCATTGAATTTATCGTAGCTATTATCATCTAATGGAATGTAGGTGGAATACAAATTCCTTAATTTCACCGCGGAACAGTATTCAATGAGGGGTGTAATAGATAGAAATAAACATGATCAATTGCTACTTAAATTGCTTATCTATGTAATAGACATTTCGCAAAACAAACGACACTTACAAGTAATTATAGCATTGCTTCCTCAAGTAGTGGAGTGAAATTAAGTTTAAAAACATGCAAATATTTTATGAAAAGTACAAAACAAATGATGTCGTGGAGTTCCAATATCGTTAAGTCTTACAATTAGGCTATATTCTTTTCGACTTTGAATATGTTTCATTCGTTTAACGTTAGAAAAATTATTTATTTATACTAAAATAATATCAAATTTAAAAGAACTAGGAGTACAATGCGTTTGTTGTTTTAGTCCTTTATGAAATGAAATGACATGACAATTGACAGCAATAGAAATGGGTAATAAATAATGAAGCTGTGAGCAAATATATCAAAATATGTATAGGTGTACCCATCAAAATGATTCCTTAAACTGTAATTGTGTATGTACAAACTATACCAAAAAAAAAAAAACAAGAGAAAGAGAAGGTGCAGGATGCTAATTATTGAATAAGGTTTAGAAAAACAATTAATTGGAGCAAATTCCTAAAGAAAGGGATGATAATGCCTATGCTAAATCACACTGCCTATTTCAACAAATTTCAAAACTCACCATTCCTATATATGTAACACAAATCAAACCTAATCAAAATATGCCATTTTCTTATTATTTCTCTAATAATTAAAAAAAAAACCCAATTAATAAAAAGAAAAAAAAAGAGTAGTAAAATAAATGGGTTGGATAGTGGCAGCAAGCATTGCAACAGTAGAAGTCATGAAAGATCAAGGAATTTGCAGATGGAATCAAATTTTAACATCCGTAGACGACGATGCTATTCGAAATTTCAGAGTCTTTCGGAATTCCTCATTGCTGTCTTCTTCATCTAGTTATTATTTTTCTGACTCAAATATGAATACAGCACCAAATATTCATAGAATGAAGATCTCAGAGGACTCTGTAGATAAAATTATGCACTTGGGATGCTTGGGTCCAACTACTATTAGATTTTAAATTGTATATATGCATTTCAATAATCAATATTCATCTTTAAAACTTTATTCAAGTCGATGGATCTAAAATAGTTAGTAGTCCATATTGATCTACCAATATTATGGTTTCTATATGATTCTCATAAGTTAAAGTTCCACGAAAGCTGGAAAAAATCTTTAGATAAAATTTTGAACAAATTTTATGATTCATTATGCATTCCCAAGTAAAGATACATATGAGAAGGATCCTGCTTCTATTCTGTGTTAAATTAATCTTGGGTGCTACCTGTACTCTAAATATAGATATATTTTCTAATTTTGTACACAACAACAAGTGGAAGCTAACAAATAGAACTAGACCCTAGAAGACTAACAGCTACCCAAATTTCACTCTTCTATGAATGTTCAGAAACTGGAATATTTACAAGTGTTGATTTTTGTTTATAGCCAGAATCATGTACATTCTCGGTATCTCTCGCACTAAAAAATTTCTATATTCAGACAATTTGTGAAACTCGAAAGACTAATTTTGCATAGGGAGAAAATGAATTGATTATAGAGAAAAAGAATTAGAAATTATCAATGTACAAGAATAGCTTGTATACTGCTATACGGCATGAGAAAAGTAATTGACGTCAAAAAGCAGTTACAAAGTTGTTACGGAGGCTACTAGTCAAGGTGCCAACTGTAGATAGCAAGTTGGTTGAGCTAATGCCAGTTGTCTATGTCTTGACCAAAGTCAGACACTGAATGACCATGGTATAGCTGCGGTATAGTCATTGAGTAGCAGTATATTTGGAAAGTTTAACATCTCACCTTACAAAGGAGCTTCTGTTATGCTTTTCAGCCCCATTTTGCTTGAGTATGGTAACATGTGCCTAAAGCTCTTCCCTTTCGTGAGCTAATTCTTTGTACAAATAAGGAATGATAATCATGCCAATGGCTTCCTGATTGTCGCAGCAAAGAGAAATTGGCAGCGTGACTGAATTTGTAGGTCTGCCATTAAGTAATAAGTAATCAACTTTATTTCATAGCAAGCAGTTTTCATGCTTATATTCTGCCTCTGCAAAACTCCAACTGACCACTTGTTGCTTCTTTGTTTTCCAAGATATAAGTAAGGATCCTAGAAACAACCCATGCCCTAATGTTGATCTTATAGAAATTTGACATTCTCCCCAATCAGAATTACAATAATTATGTAAGTTAAGTGCATTCTGAGATGAGTAAAACAAACCATAATGCATTGTTCCTTTGAGATATTTTAAGATATGCAATCTTGCCTGATAATGGTAGACACATGGGCTCTACAATAATTGGCTGAGCTACTGCGTGCAAAAGGACAGATCTGGCCTTGTAAAATTCAGGTACAATAATCTGCCAACTAGTCTTCTATAATTCTCGCATCATCAAGTAAGATTCCTTCCTTTGCCAATCTTGTACTAACTTCTATAGGACTGGTTGTCAGCTGACATTGTGAAAGGCCACCATCTGAAATCAAATCCATTATGTATTTTTTTAGACAAATAAATCCATTGTGCAATTTTTACACCTAGGAAATATTTAGCCTCTCCTAAATCCTTTATTGAAAACAATGAGTGTAGGAAGGTTTTGAACCTATCAATTTTTGTTATTGAAGGTTCCATTAGAAGTATTTCATCAACATACATCAATAATGCAACATATTCTTCATTTGAAATCTACTTTATGAATAAGAAGTAATCAGTTTTGGATCTAATAAAGCTAAAATCCATCAATTTACCACTTATCTCTATATGTCATTGCCTTCCCAATTATTTTAGTCTATAGAGAGACTTTAAAAGCTTGCAAACTTTCCATTTCTTAGCCTCGTTATAACCCTGTGGTGGTTTGTAGGCATTATTCACATAAATTTGATGAATATGTTATTGTTTAGCTGCTGCAATAGAGAACAAGAGTCTAACATTTACAGTCTTTGTCACTTGGCTAAAAGACTCAAAAAGATCAATGTTATCAATCCGATTGAAGCACATTGCTAATAATCTTGCTTTGTATCTTTTCACCTCCCCATTGGTTTATATTTCACTCTATACACCCATTTGGATGTGATAGCTCTCTTGTTGCTTAGAATATTTATCAGCTCCCAAGTACCTTTGCTTCCAAGGCAAATAACTTATCTTGCATTACTTTTACAAATTAGGATATGCAGCAGTTTCTGCAAAAATTTTGGGTTCTCTTATTTGCATGATTGTTGATAGGAAGGTAAAATGTGGCCTCATTGTGTGTTATGAATTTAGGACATAATCCTGTAACTAGGTTGGTTTGTTAATTTTCTTCCACTTCTTGTTATAGAAGGGATGATTTATCTGGAAAATCTTCTTTATATGCAGGTTGTTGTTCTTCAACTTTTTGCATATCAGTTTCACGGTATATGGAAAAACTAAGTCAAAAACTGAACTTCTCTTGAAACTACAATTTGGTTGGTCTCCAAATCATACACTTTGTATCCCTTTTTTCTAGGTGAGAATCCAAAAAAAACTTATATGTGCTTGAGGATCCAACTTCTTACTTGGTGTTTATAATTTGTGAAAACACATTGCTCCAAAGATAAAAATTCTAATGCAATCTAGTTTTCTACCAGTCAAAACTTCCATAAGTTATCCATTTCAGCAATTTAGTTGGCAACACATTGATAATTGTTGCAGCTAACATGATTGCTTACCCTAGATTCTTGTAGGTGTCTTTTCCTGAAAGATAATGATCCTTGTTACTTCTAAAAGGTGTTTGTGCTTCCTTTATACTATGTCATTTTGTTGGGTTGTGTACACACAATTTTTGTTATGAACTATACCTCTTGCTTGAAATAACTGTATGCAACTTTTATTCACAAACTCTGTTCCATTATTACTTCTAACAACCTGCACTTTTGCATTATACTGTGTTTCTACCATAGCAAGAAAGGTAGTAATAGTATTAGGTACTTCTGTTTTACTTTCTAGTAGAATTATCCAGGTTAATCTCCTATAATCATCTACAACAGTGAGAAAAAACCTTGCTCAGTTAAGGAACTTACTCCATAAGGTTCCCAAACATCTAAATGCAGCATCTGAAAAATTTTCACAATAGAGATAACACTTCTATTAAAACTATGTCTTTGTTGTTTAACACAAGGACAAATTTCACAAAGTTTTGAATTGTTCTTTATTACAATGTATATAACTCAAGCTATCAAAAGAAGCATGATCTAATTTCATGTGCCACACATTAACTATGCGTACATTTTCAACATTTTCTGTGTGAAAATTAGTAAAAACTCTACATTTGTAAATCTTTCAATCACTTGCCTTTATATTTCTGATCCTAGAAGTAACAATGATAAGCACTGAACTCCACCCTTATTTCTGACTTCGAAGGTAATTGGCCAATCGACAACAAACTATATCTGAAATTAGGAACATACAGCAAACCATGAAGTTCAAATTCACCACTAAGCATGACATTTCCTTTTTGTGTGATTTCTTTTACATTATCAGGCAATATGACTTCATGTTTGTCATTCACCTTTTTTAAATTATGAAAAACAATTCTTCTAGGGCTCATATGTGAGTTTGCTCTAATATCTAGTATACAAGTTACACTTTGTTTATCATTTAGGTTATGTGAATGACCTAATGACCTTGCAAATGCTAAAAATTCAGTTGCATCTTCAAACTAAATTAAATATTCTACCACTTGTTTCCCTTTTATCATCTTGCAGACTTCTTGCATCATATAGCCAAGGTTTTTCATCATTGACATTCAAAGTACTTGCCTGATTAGCATGAGTGTGATTAGTGGAGGATTGGTGTTGTTGTGGCTGTTGTTGGTCATGATTTACTTTAGGTCATGTCCACCTATATGGATAGCCTATGAGTTCAAAGCATTGATCTCTAGTATGTTTAGTTCCATTGCAATGATCACAATGGAAATGAGCTTTGTTGATTTTCTTGAATCTGTAACCTTGTCCCCCAAGCCTTCCTCCTTTTGAAAAATTTGATGTTTCTTGGGTTACTTATTATTGTGAATTGGTCTTTTCTTGTGGTTTTGCGAAATTAGCAATCTCATATCTTCTTTCACCTTGGCCTGAGTTCTTCTTCTTAACTCTACTGACCATAGAATAAGCCTTATCAATAGAAGGCAGTGGATCTATCAATAAGATCTGATTTTTTATATGACTTTACTACTCATCTAATCTCATCAAGAACTGGACTACTTTGTCCTTTTCATGTTGATCTGCCATCCTCTTAAATGCGTTACAATCGCACATATATCACCACCACACTTAAAACTAGGAATTGGCCAACAATATTTCATTACAATATTTGTTGATTTTATTGAAATAGTGTAAGATTGTGAGATTACCTTGATCAAACAGACTTATTTCTCTTTTGGTCCTGTAAATCATTGGACCATTGTATTCACCAAATCTTTGTTTAATTTCTTTCCATAGATCCTTAATTGAAGATACATAAGCAAATCCTTCTACCAAGTCTTTTGAAATTGTGTTAAGAATCTTGGAATAATTAAACAGTCATTCTTGAGCCATTTATGTACTCTGTTGTTCCTTCTTTAAAGTACATCTTCTTTATCTTTGATAAACTACAATCTGTCTTTGATAGTAAAAGCATATTTGATGAAGTTTTTCCAAGTTAAGAAGTTTAAACTTCCATTCAAAGTTATGTTGATCAAGATCAGGCCAGGATTTTCATTTCTCAGATCTGCCATTTCAGGTTCTTCTTTGCCAAGCTCTCTTGCATAATGATCTAGATTCTGCAATGGATCTCTTATTTGATTGTTTCATTTCACCATCTTTGGCGCTTTGATACCATCACTAGTGCAGAAAGGGCCTATAGGGTCGCACTTTTTGGGAGGGTTCTACAAGTAACCGTTTGCGTTGAGCATTAAAAAACACGGATGTGGTTATTACGGACGGTTGTTACGTAAAAACCGTCCGGAATACTTTTATATGTATTCCGGACAGTTGTTAAAAACAAACCGTCGGTAATACATGTACCTTTTTGTGGGGTTTCAGTTGTTGCATTAACCCCGGAATATGCAAGCAAAAAGAACAACGCGTTGGTTGAGAAGAGGAGGATGTTCTATGGATTCATTGATAATATATTGGAGCTGAATTATACGGAAAAATTAAAGATTGCTTTGTTCCAATGTCAATGGGTAGATGGTCGTCACGGTATCATGAAAGATGAACATGATTTCTTAACACTTGTGAACCCAAACAAACTGGGTCATCAAGAAGATCCATTCATTTTGGCTTCTCAAGCAAAACAAGTTTTTTACATGTCAGATCCTGCAGATAATCAGTTGTCAATCGTTTTTGAACGGAAAGAGGCACATACTAGGCATTGATGATGTGGTTGATGAACAAGAGTATGATCAACAATTTCATGAAATGCCATCCTATCTATTTGGTGCACCTGTAATTGACATGATCGTAGATCATAATGCAACTTTAACTCGACAAGATCACAATGAAGGCTATTATGTCTAATGTATGTGGTATGTGTATAAATTTGACTTGTGATATAGCATTGTTCATTTGTTACACCACTTTTGTTTTGTCTAATATTATACTTATAATTTCTCTCTGTTTTTTTTTATCGTGAGCAGGTGCTATGTTCTGAAAGTGGGTGGCAGGCAGGAAGGCAAAAGTATACTGCTGATTTTTCTTCTTTTGTAATTAATAACAAGTATGAATTTTGTAATTGATAAATAAATATTAATATTTAGGTGACTTTAATTTATTTTATAAACATGAAGAGCATGATAAATCGTTTACATAAACATATTCAATTTGTAAATGTGATTCTGATGTCCTAACTGTTTTAATTTAAGTTGCAGCTGTGTCTTTAATTCCATAAAAAAAAAATGTATTGCGGACGGTTGTAATGTAATGACCGTCCGCAATACGTATTACGGACGGTTATTATATATCAACCGTCCGCAATACTTTGGCGCACGCCGTGCGTAGTGGTGGACGACGTCGTGCACGCGTCGGGAAGTTTTGGCCCTTGGCGCACGCCGTTCGTTGATGTGCACGACGTCGTATTTAAGTATTACGGACGGTTCTGATTTAATGACCGTCCGCAATACGTATTACGGACGGTTATTATATATAAACCGTCCGTAATACTTAATTTTCACCCTGCGCGCTTTCTCTTTTATTTTCCCGCCGCACCACTAAAAACTCCTAATAAGCCCTAAAAGAACTGCGAAAACACAAGTTAAAAACCCGCTGCCTTCCTCCGGCGATTTACCTTAAAAGAAAAACCTCAGCTCAAGAGCGAATTTTTATCGATTTCCTTTGATTCTCCCGGTCTTCATCAGGTACGCATGAGTTTTGTCTCAATTTCTTGTTCATCTTATTTAACTTTTATTGATTCCGGTTTAGTTATTCAGAGGACTGGTTTTAGTGATTTTGCAATAGGGAGATATATATGTAATCTCTTTCACAGGGTTTTATACTAATCTCTTTCATATATGTAATCTCTTTCATAGTGATTTGGGTTTTTGTTGTTGTTTATTTTGGCCAAGATTGTATCTTTAGGTCAAAAAATTTCCCAATTTGTTATTGTTACAAGGAATATGAAACGGAATTGATAATTTGTCACAGAGTTGACAAATGTGTATGGATCGCTAATAACAAATATTGCTTATTTTATTGTTTTCCAATTATGATTCTGTTCTTTGGCTGATTATCTTTTGTCCGTATCAATCAACAGGCTGTTGTTGCTGGAAGTTTGATAAACTTAGCAACAATTTTGTATCTCAATTCGATTCGAGTAAGCTGTGCTTTCTATGTTATACCTTTTTTTGCAGTCTTTAATTGTTCTGTTTTGTGTTTACTGTTGCATTAAATGATAATTGTTT